>JAAAKG020089658.1:0-16387 GCA_010014905.2 Druon quercuslanigerum | reverse complement strand
TATCTTTCAGCAACAAAATAGCAACAAAATAAGCCGCCAACCGCATGTCGATAACTGTCTCCGTTCCCGAGTTAGTGTATGTTGCTTCCGTAGCGTTATATTACGGTGCGGCGCAATACGTTTCTCGGAAAAGGCATGAGCGACAAAATTAATTTTTGCGCAACAAACTAGCACCAAAATAGCAACAAATTACGGGACTAGTCTGGATTCTGCCCTTTGAAAATGCTGCCGCAACTTAATATACGTAGATGATCACTCATATTTCATTTGTTTCTGAATTTAATACAGTTTTTAAGCGCAACACGATTACTGAAATTTTATTCGATTCTGAATTTCATGAGTCGTTAAAGGTAAGACGATCAAGCACATTGTTACCTGCTTCTCAATTTTATTGTTTTAAAACATATGACGATCACTCAAATTTCATTCGTTTCTGAATTGTATGCAGTTGTTATAGATCAGACGATTGATCACATTCTTACTTCTTCATAAATTGAATACAGTTGTTATATATTAGACGATCAATCACAATGCTACTTGTTTATGAATTTCATACAGGTTTAAAACATAGGACGATCACTCACATTGACATCTGTTTATGAATTTCTTGCAGTTCCATAACATAAGACGATATAATCACATTAATACTCGCTTTTGACTTTCATGCAGTTCTAAACACAAGATAATCACTAATATATCAATTTGTTTTTTGATATTCATGCATTCCTAAACATAAGGCGATCAATCACATGGTTTCATATAGTTCTAAAACATAAGACGATTCAATCAGATTCTCTTTTGTTTCTCAATTTCATGCAGTTCTAAAACATAAGGCGATCGACCACATTCTCATTTTTTTTAACTTCATACAGGCCTAAAACATATAACGATTAATCACATTATTACTTGTTTATGCACTTCATACAGTTCTAAACATAAGATAAGCGCTAATATATAAATTTGTTTTTTGAAATTCATGCATGTCTAAACATAAGGCGATCAATCACATGGTCACTTATTTAAAAGTTTCATATAGTTCTAAAACATGAGGCGACCAATCAGATTTTTATTTGTTTTCGATTTTCATGCAGTTCTAAAACATAGGATAATCACTTACATTTTTATGTGTTTATCAATTTCAGGGAGTTCTAAAACATGAGATGTTGAATAACATTGTTACTTGTTGATGAATTTCAAACAGTTCTAAACATAATTTTTTTTGTATAATTACTAATAAATGAATTTTTTAGAATTTATGCAGGTCTAATCATAAGACGATCAATCACATCGTTACTTATTTATAAGTTTTATATAGTTATAAAACGTAAAGTGATCAATCAGATTCTCATTTGTTTCTGAATTTAATGCAGTTCCAAAATATAAGATAATCACTCACATTGTTATTTCGTTCCGAATTTAATGCAATTCCAAATCAGAAGACGATCCAACATTGTTACTTGTTTCTTAATTGTATACAGTTTTAAAAAAATAAGACGATCTCTCACGTTTTCATTTGTTTCTTAATTTCATGCAATTCTATAACATAACACGTACAATCACTTTGTCATTTGTTTCTCAATCTCATGCAACTCTAAGACGATCAATCACATTGATACTTATTTATAAACATCATACCCTTCTAAAACGTAAGGCGATCAATCGCATTATCATTTTTTTGCGAACTTCGTGCAATTCTAAAACATATGATGACCAATCAAACTGTATAAAATTCAAAAAAAAAAAAATGTGAGTGATTGTCTCATGTCCAACAATTGAAAATCTGATGTTAAAAACAGTATTAAGTACAAGTTTTGGAACGTTGAAAAAAAGGGGTGAATATTTTGCAAGATTTCTCAGAAAAGGCTAATACAAGTAATATTGCTACCATTATCAATAAAGTAAAATAACATTTTTTCATTATATTTATTAAATCAGCAATAGATTAGGCTCACAAACAGCTGTTCAAAACAAAACCTTTTAAACTTTTGCTTTTTAGTGATTCACTGACTTAAAAATATTTTACGTAAGAATTTTTTTACCGCGTACCCGTCTCCCACCTTATAGATTTTGTATTTTAAGTTAAATTTATTTTATTCAAATAATTCTTATTTACTGACGGAATTGTTTTTATTGTTTCAAATCTTTTTAGTTGTTTTGTTGGTTCAATGAAGGAAGTTCTCACTTCGGATATTCAATCCTTTCAGTAATTATCAGAGTATCACTGTTTGACTCTATTTCCGAACTCGAGAACACCTTCTTCTCGATAACAATAATTCCATAGGTTTATATCCACCGGAAGAGAAATGAACCAAGTTTCGCGAGGGATTTCCAAAAGCTAATTTTAACAGAAAAGGATCTAGAGTTGCTCTTAGTTTGTACTTAGTGAAAGGAAGTCCCCGGATGAAATAAGAGGAATCGTTTTCACTAATTCCGAACAATCAGCAAACTGTGAATCAACAGAAATTCGTTTCAATCAACTCTACGTATGAAACACGAGTTATGAACTTAAACTTAATTAAAGTCAATTACAATATTTCCAAGACCCCTTGACCTTAATTTCTTCGAGTCTGTTTTTTTCTGATAAGGAAAGACAAATAAAATTTCGGAAAAAACAGAATTCATAGTCGAAACTGCTCTCGAAATACAGAAATTAAAGAGATTTTTTAAGAATTTTCGATTTTCAACCAAAAAATAGTAGAATTTTCAACGAAAAGTTAACTTTTAATTAAGAAGGACGAATTTTTAACCATATACATTAATTTTCAACAAAAACAACTTCAACAACAAACTTAATAAATTTCCGTGATTTATTATAAATTTTCGCTATTTCAAAAATTTCCATTACCTTTGTGTTTGTTTTACATAAAAACGTTTTACCTATGGCCTGGTGGTAGCGTTTTCGCTTGTGAGTCCACTCCATTGGGATTTAAATCCTTTTGTTAGAAAATTTTGTTACACAATAACAAAATTCCAAGTATATCTATTTCTTACTTTAATTACTTATTATTCAATCATAATAAATAATTAATAATATTAATTGATAAATGATCAATAAATGATTATTAATGTATTCATTTTTTTTGTTTTTTTTTGAGGATGGATGAAAAAGAATTCTAGCTAAAAAATTCGAACCCCACAGCAGCGGAGTTACAAGACTGCTTTCTGATAAGGAAAGACAAATAAAATTTCGGGAAACATAGAATTCATAGCCGAAACTGCTCTCAAAATACGGAAATTAAAAAGAGTTTTCAAGATTTTTCGATTTTCAACCTTAAATAGTAGAATTTAAAAAAAAGTTAACTCTCAATTAAGAAGGACGAATTCTTAACCAAATACATTAATTTTCAAGAAAAAAAACTTCAACAACGAACTTTATAAATTTGCGTCAATTATTTTAAATTTTCGCTATTTCAAAAATTTTCATTACCTTTGTGTTTGTTTTACATAAAAAGCTTTACCCATGGCCTGGTGGTAGCGTGTTCGCTTCAGAGTCCGTTCCTTTGGGATTTAAATCCTTTGTTAGAAAATTTGTTTACACAATAAAAAAATTCTAAGTATAACTAATTCTTACACTTATTCCTGATCAATAAATCATAATAAATAATCAAAAAGAATCATTAATAAATGATCAATAAATGATTATTAATGTATTCATTTTTTTTGTTTTTTTTGAGGATGGATGAAAAAAAATTCTA
Source organism: Druon quercuslanigerum (assembly GCA_010014905.2). Lineage (NCBI taxonomy): Eukaryota > Metazoa > Arthropoda > Insecta > Hymenoptera > Cynipidae > Druon > Druon quercuslanigerum. Next base: position 12,692 of record JAAAKG020089658.1, on the reverse strand, counting down.
GCTAAAAAATTGGAACCCCACAGCAGCGGAGTTACAATACTGCTTTCTGATAAGGAAAGACAAATAAAATTTCGGGAAACATAGAATTCATAGCCGCAACTGCTCTCGAAATACGGAAATTAAAGAAAGTTTTCAAGATTTTTCGATTTTCAACCAAAAAATAGTAGAATTAAAAAAAAAAGTTAACTCTCAATTAAGAAGGACGAATTCTTAACCAAATACATTAATTTTCAAGAAAAAAAACTTCAACAACAAACTTCATAAATTTTCGTGAATTATTATAAATTTTCGCTATTTCAAAAATTTCCATTACCTTTGTGCTTGTTTTACATAAAAAGCTTTACCCGTGGCCTGGTGGTAGCGTGTTCGCTTGTGAGTCTGCTCCTTTGGGATTTCTTACACTTATTACTTATCAATAAATCATAATAAATAATTTTAGAAAATCATTAATAAATGATCAATAAATGATTATTAATGTATTCATTATTTTTGTTTTTTTTTAGGATGGATGAAAAAAATCCTAGCCAAAAAATTCGAACCTCACTGCGGCGGAGTCACAAGCGAACACGCTACCACCAGGCCAACGCCGTTTGTGTGAGAGAAGTGCCTCGAGCCTGATACTAGTGAATCAGTGAAGGTGGCCGCAAATTTTAAAAATTAATATTTAAAAACCGGGCCGAAAATGGGACTTCAAAACAAATTTAAATAAAATTAGGCATTTTTTCTACTCTATTTTATCTAAAAATAATTCCTGGAACATAAGCCTTTAATAAAAATAAATTAATAATGTAGTTTAAATTTTAAACAAGTAGTTGAATTCTTAGTTGAAAATAATTAATTTTGAAGAAAATAGTTAAACTTTCAACCAAAAAGATGAACTTTCTACTAAAAATATACGTCTTTAAAAAAATGATTTCTTAACAAACCAAAAAGTGGCATTTTAAATGAAAAAAATGAAATTTCTTCTAAAACAGATAAATTTTTAAATCAAAAGGATCTATTTTACACAAAATAGTGGAATTTTTAGTTTAACATGATTTCAGAAGTAAGTTTCTACGGAAAAATTGACTTTCGAATACAAAAATACTAACTTTGAACAAAAAGAATGACTTTTTAATAAAATTGTTGAATTCTCTAGCAAATAGTTGCACATAAAAAACATAAAATTTCGCTTAAAAAAGTTGAATTTTTATTGCAAAATTTTTTTTGAGTAGAATTTTTATCCCAAAATGATTCCTGTTGACTTTTCAAGATAAAAATATAATTTTTTAACAAAAAATAAGTTCCTGCGAAAAATTTAAATTTTAAATCCAAAAAGACAAATTTTTTAAACTAAAAAGGATGAGTTTTTAACAAAATAGTTGAATTCTCTAACAAATAGTTGCACTTTTGTCAAAAAATGACCAAATTTCTCTTCAAACAGATGAATTTTGGTTTAAAAAAAAAGTTGAATTTTTATTAAACAAAGATTGCCGTTGAATTTCAAAGATCAAAATATTAAATTTCTAACAAAAAATTAATTTCTACGAAAAAATTGAATTTTCAATCCAAAAACGCGAATTTTTATTTAAAAAAGGATGAGTTGTTAACAAAATTGTTTACTTTTATACCAAATAGTTGCATTTTGATCCAAAAAAGATTAAATTTGTACTGAAGCTGAGTAACTTTTAATAAAAACAATTTTTTTAATTAAACTTTTAGCCAAAAAAATAACAAAAAGTAAATTTTCTGCGAAATAGTTAAATTTGTAACAAAACAGTATAATTTTTAACCAAACAGTATTACTTTTTAACAAAATAGTCTTACTTTCAACCATACACTTGCATTTTGTTCCAAGAAAAATAAAATTTTTCTTAAAATAGATGAATTGTCAATGAAAAAAATACATTTTCAAAAAAATAATGGAATTTCCATTCAGAAAGGATTTATGTTCTCTTTTTAACACCAAAATATTAAATTTAAACAAAAAGTAAATTTTCTATTAAATAGTTCAATGTTTAACAAAACAGCAGAATTTTGAAACAAAAAGTAAGACATCAACAAAAATATTGAATTTTTAAGCAAACAGTTGTATTTTTATCAGTTGAAAAATCAGCAACAACATGTTCGAAAAAATGAGTTGAATTCTTCACTCACAAAGATGGTCCCTAATCAATATATTTGAATCTTCATAAAGAGCCTAAAATTGAACATGGAAGTACAAAGGTGTTTTTCTTTTTCATTTTTTTTATTGATTATGAACAAATTTTTAAAACATTGTTGTTGCTTTTGCGTAATACTAATTGGGTAATTTGAAAATCTAGCATATTGAAATATTTATAAATTCACACACATGAACAAACATTTCTTTTTCAAATAAAGGGTTAACAAGAATGTCACATTTGTCAGCATGATTACTCTATATAAAGTCCTTTAATTTCTTTAAAAGGTAGTTTCGAAGTTTGTAGTTGCCCATTATCTGTCTTAGTTCTTTTGTAATTAAAAATAACGTAATGGAGAATTGTGGTTTACACGCTCTACTTTATAACGATAGCTGATTTCGCCTTTGTGGCCTACTAAAATTTCCTTAATTTCATCTTTTGTCAATTGGGTAATATTGCCACTTTCCATGTTGATTTTGACCCGTCGTCTACCAGCCTTGCGACCACGATTTGAATATAATCCAGCAAGAAATTTACTAGTCTCCAATAATGCATATACATCACCATTGGCTGTTGATAATACAATTAGTTCTTTGCTTGGCATGGGCACATATACATTATGACCGCCACTAAAATAAATTGGTTCACCCGGAGGAAAAGTGTATTTTCGAAGTTCGAATGACCGATGAGGATTTTTATAGGAAGTAAGCCGAAAACGTTCAAGTTGGTCAAGTTCATATTGACGTCCGATCTCAAAATCAATCTTGGTAGGTGGAAACCTGAGCTTGGTTATAGAAGACCTAGACCTGGCGCAAAGAGGAAGCTTGGCAGGAAGGGACTTGGTGAGGGATTCAGATTTGACATGAAGAGGAGGCTCGGCGGGAAAAGGAGACTTGGTGGGGGATTCGGATTTCACATGAAGAGGAAGCTCAGCAGGAGAAGAGCACTTAACAGGAGAAGAATATTTGTCCGGAGAATAATTCCTGGCTGGAGCAAGCGTACTGACACGAAAAAGATCTTCGTCTAAGGAGAAAGAAGATTTGCAACGAGGAACACCCGGAATAGGCTCGCCATTAGGCAAACACTCAAACTGTGAACTTAAATCTGCAAGAAAAAACGGGGAATTATTTTTTTAAAAAGAATTTTGGTGTATTCTGCAGAGTCGCTAGGTAAGACTCGGCAAACTGAGGGAAACTTGTACTGGAAAATTTTTTAAAGCTGATCCTGCATTCAAACTATCATTCCTAATTTTTTAATTAATATCCGCGATGACGCAAGGCCCAGTGTCGCTAGCTCTTTTACTAGTAGCAGGACCAGTGATACTGGACCTTGCGTCCTCGCAGATATTGATAAAAGCGTTAGGAATGATAGTTTGCATGTAGAGTCATAACGGAACGCCATGCGAACCAAGCGAATCATTTCTAATTCTTTAATCAATATCTGCGAGAACGTAAGATCTAGTATCACTGACCCTGCTACTAGTATAAGAGCTAGCTACACTGGACCTTGCGTCATCGCGAATAATAATTAAAAAATTAGGGATAATAGTCTGAATGTAGGGTAATAACGAACAACCATGGTGACCAAGAAAGTAATGAACCCATGTACCTTAAATAATTATTGCATGTATAAATTAAGGTATGTGATTTCAGGATTCGCTTGACCCCCATGGCGGTTGGCTATAACCCTAGACTCAAACTGCCATTCCTAATTTTATAATCAATATCTGCGATGGTGCAAGGTGTAGTGTAGCTGGCCCTCCTACTAGTATAAGAGCCACCGACACTGGACCTTGCGTCATTGCGGATATTAATTAAAAAATTAGGAATGGTAGTTTGCATTAGGGTAATAAAAACCGGCATGCTGAACATGCAAATCCTAAACCCAGGTACCTTAAATAATTATTGAAAATATAATTTGAGTTACGTGGGTTCAGGATTTGTTTGGTTCTAATGGTGTTTGGTTATTACCCTACATGCAAACTATCATTCCTAATTTTTTAATCAATATCTGCAATAACGCAAGGTACAGTGTCACTACCAGTGTCCTACTGTGATGAACTCCGTAGATTTTACATAAATCATAAACAAATTCTGAATTTCCGCGAAATAAATTTAGAATTAATTAGTGATCTTATGTGATAACATTAACTAAAATTTTTGAAACGAATAGCAATTCAGATAGACTTGGATAATATCGGGAAAATTATTGTTTACGCAACACTCACACAAATTTCTCTTATATCAGAAAGATGCTTAATGGCACAAATGGAATTTTTTGCACTTAGGACTAGAAATAATTTTATTTATTTTATAAAAAATCTTTTAATATCGAACATTGTTCTTTTGCGACAAGATTCACCTAATCTTGCGGCTAAATAATTTCGTTTGTTCAACAAATTTTTTACTTGTTTAAAACAAAACAGGCAAAATGTTTTTTAATCAGGTGAATTAGTTCTCTGAGTGAAAAGCTTTAAAGTGTTCTGTAGAATTACGTGTAGTAAATATTATAGTATTATATTTACCTATAGAATTAAGAATGACTACCAAGATAAAGACCAAAGTATGAACGATAACCATCTTTTCCATTTAGGAGAGAAACGGATACTTTTGTTCATAAAGAATTTAGTTCAATACTGTATCGAAAGAATATTCTGATGTTTTATAAGCATGTATATGAGCTATTTCAGTCATTATCTCATGAGTTTTAGGTACTCAGATTGTCGTTCTGAGAAACTGATATTTACATTTCACAATTTATCAAGGAAAAAGATTTCCATGAACTAATTCGACGCTAGTTAGAAAAAAAATTTAAGCCTTTTGGTAAATAGCGCTTTAATGGAAATTTAATTCTTGCTCTAAAAATTTGTAAACATTTTAAATTATTTTAGACAACTTCCCAAATATTTCTAATAAGATTTAAACATTACAAAAACTGGGCTCGTACAGACATAAGGGATATGTTAAAATGGCCTTGTGAATAAGGATAATCTGACAAGAAAAAATATTGTAGAGAAAATAGAAGGAGGTTTGTTAAAAAATATTTGCTTTCAAGAAAACGCTATTGATCATATTTTAGAAATGGAAAATTATTATTTTTCATGTACAAATTGCAAATATAGAAAAATATAAATGATAAAAACGTTTATAAATTACCTTAATTCTGCTTCTTATCGTATACATGAACGTGGCCTGCTTTAAATTTTGTCACAATATTATCTAATTATGCTGACGAGATTATATTACCCAAGACTGGTGGGTGGATGACCTATCTTTAAACAGACTTTTTATCGGATTTTAAAGATTGTACAAAAATGTAACGATTTCAAAGAATTAGAAGATTTCCATATATTTAAAGTGATTTCAGGGTATTTTAAAAGGGTTCATGAAATATCTTATTATACATTAACAGCTAGTTATTAGTTTTCTCACTAGTTAACACATTTACCTGTGATTAAGTAAACAAAAATGTTTTTATAAAAAGTACAGCACTGAGTCTCGGTCTGTTGGCCGGGCAACAAAATGTTCTAAAATCGTAGTTGACTGAAAAAAGTTTATAAAAAATCTGTAGATCTTTTAGGCTGAACAAATTTTGTTTTTAAATTTTTTTATCATTTCGTTTTTGGTTTTTTTTAAATTTTAATTTTTTACTTTTAAAGCTATTTTTTACGATAAAAATCATAATTTCTATTATATTATTTTTATTTTTTTTGGTGATTAAAAAACAAAAATTGTTAATTTTATTTTTCACGATTAAGAAAAAAATTGTGCATCCTATCAAAAATGATTATTGACAATTTTGTTGCTCTTTTTTTGGTGCACAAATTTTGTTTATCAATTCTTTCGTAGCTTGTGTTGTTTGTCTCCAAATTTAATTTTTCTCATTTTGATGCTGTTTTTAAGAATAAAATAAAAACTACACATCATTGTATTTTTTGTCTTGAAACTATTATTGTCGCTTTTTTTAATTTTGTAAATGCTATAACTCTGGTAATGTATTTTTTATAAAAAAAGCTATTTTAACTTCTCTTACTTCTTCCCCCTCTATATCCCAATCCCTAAGACCCGACAAATTCCTCACTTCTCTCAATTTTTATCTACTCACTTTCCGGACTTCTCCTTCTTCTGCTACCCTTCCCCTCACATGCCGAAATTACAGTCACTTTTACTACTTTCCAAAACCCGACATCCAATACTTCCAGTCCCTTAACTTCCGTCACTTCTCCTTCCTCTACTCTCCGTAATTACATTCACATAGTTCTTCTACTTCTCCTCTTCTGCCTTCTTTTACTTCTCCCTTATCTCCTTTACATCCTAACCCCTAACATTCTTCATTTCTCTCACTTCTCCTACTTTCTAATTCTTTACTTTCCTTCATTAACTTCTACTTTCTCTACTTCCCTTCCCCTCACATTCCTTACTTGCACTCTCTTCCCCCACTTCGGACGCCTTACATCCCGTACTTTCAAGCCCATAACTTTTCTTACTTCTCCTTCGTCCACATACTCTAATTTCCTTCACGTACTCCTTTTCTCTCATCCCTCCCTTCTCTTAATTCTTTATTCATAATGTGTCCCCTAAAAGTTTACATGACTTCCATTCCTTGCAATATTTCCGCTTAAATATTAAACAACAAAAAGAAAATTTCAACCTTAATGTTTACAAATATTCACAACTATTTACATAAAGTCGTATATCTATCTAGTCCTTTAACTCAAGCGAACGGTTGACAGCGAGAGTGCAAGTGCAAGTGTGAGAGAGAGAATGAGAACGCAAAACGCATCTCAGTCTACTTATGCTATTACATATCCATTACTGACAATTTTTACGCTTCTGATCTAGGCGGCTTCCGTTTCCTTATTCTTTGACTTTTTTTGTCCAACAATTTACCATTTTTTCACATGCATTCTTCCGTGTACTCTCATTCGCTGTCCTAGCTCCCTCCAACTCCTTCATCGAATCTTCTCCTAATTCAGCCTCCCCTGGAATCTTAACCATATTATCTTGCCGGCTTCCATTATCTTCCATTTCTCTTCTACATCATTCCCATATGTGCTTCCATGTTTCCTTCTCTCATTTGAATATTCTACACTTTCTATTCTCTTCCTTTTCCCAATACCTCCCCTCCCTTGTCTTGTTTTCCAATATAAATCTTGCTATTCTGGTCCACCTTCTCTCTCCCCATCCCTTCTCTAAATACCTTGGTAAACCTTCCTTTTGTATCATCTTATACCATATATAGCATTTTGGTTACTCAATCATTCCCCATCTTTCTATTAATTTTCTTTCCCTGTCCTTTTCTTCCAATTCTTCATAGTTTACTCCAGTCCCATCTTCCATGTCTCTAGCATTCAAGAACTTCCTCCTTTCTTCTTCCCATCTCGTTAATTCTATCGCCCTCCCTCCCCTTTCTTCTACTTTCATCAAACACTTTCTCGCCAACTCCTCTCCCTTTCCCTCCCTCAGCTTTGTCTCGAATTTCTATGCTCTCTTTCCCGCTCTAATACTTAATTTATCCCTTTGCGCTTCTTCTTTCACCATATATTCTGGCGTCCTCCAATCTACCCCTAATGTCTACCTTATACATCTTTATTGTAAACTCTCAATATCATCTCTATATCGCCCTACATCATACCAGCGTATCAAATAACAACATTCTGCTTCTCCAATTTTTTTAACCTTCTTTTTCCGATTCCCCATATGTGTTTCATTACCCCTTCTGCTTTTTTATCCTTTCTCTTATATGAACTCTATGATCTCCATTCTTTTGAAAAATATATCCCAAATATTGAAACTCCTTCACTTCTTCTATCTTTATACCTTTCCATCTCCCTGTCCACTCTTTTTGTCTCCCACCTACTTTTGTAAACCTCATTATGTTTGTCTTTTCTACATTTAAATTCAGCTGTTTACCACCAAGTATTTCTCTAATCCTTTAATCAAGCCCGCCATCCCTTCTTCATCATCTGCCATCAGCACTATGTCGTCTGTGTATGCCAGTGTATATATCTTTTCCTTCCCTATCCTAACGCCTCCCAAAGCTTTTCTCCTCATTTCTTCTTCCAAGTCTAATATTAATATATTAAATAAAAGTGAGCTCAGAGGACATCCTTGTCTCACTCCTCTCACTAACCAGAAACTATCTCCTATTTGATCCCCTACCTTTACCCTGCTTTTTGTCTCTCTAAAAATTTCCGACACTCTCTTTATTAATCCCTCTCTTATCCCTTTTTTTCAACATAACTTTTTCTATCTTGCCTCGGTCTAATGAGTTAAACGCTGCCTTTGAGTCCACGAACATTGCTATCATTGCCCCTTTTTCCCTTTTAATCCTCTTATTTACTAGATAGTTCAGAAAATATATATTGTCCATTACCCTGATTCCTTTTCTAAACCCTGTCTGATTCGGTGGCTCTATCTTTTTTTTCTCAACTTCTTTCTTCAATCTTTCTTTACGATTGGTATCACTACTTCTTCTTTTCAAAAATGTGGCCAACTGTCTCCTCTCCATACTCGATGACACATTATTCATGCCGATTTCTCTCGTTTTGTCCCTCCATATTTCCATACTTTATTTGGAATCTAATCTATGCCAAGTGCCTTTCCATCTTTCATTATTCCTAACACCTCGAAAATTTCTTTCCTTGTTATGTTCTCTCATCTCTTTCTCTACCATATTTTCCTCCCTTTCTAACTTTTTTTTCTACTCCTCCTAGCTAATCCAAAAAATATTTTTTCTATTCTACCATTTTAATATCTTAGTTTACTCTTTTTCTTCGTCTTTCTCTATTCACTACTACCTTCCCTTACTTTTCCTTTCTATACTTTCCCTCTCCTTAAATTCCGTACTTTAATTCTCTATGCATCCGATGTCCTTGCTCTATCATTCCTTTAATTCTCTTACTTTCTACTCCAAAACTTTCCTTACTTCTTCTTCCACTGCTTCTCCTTTGTCTACTTTCCGTCTACTCAAATATCTCACTTACACCTACTCCTTCCACTTGCCTACTCTTCACATCCCGCACTTCCAAACCCATCACTTTCTCTATTTTTCCATCCTCTACTTCTTCTAGTTCCACTCCCATACTTCTCTTACTTCTCCTCCCCTCCCCTCCCTTTCCTTTCTACTCCCCTGTCCAAATAAAATCCATCTATAAGAATAATATATATCTAAATTAAGCTGCTATTCGGGTAAAAAATTTTGGTTAAAACTCTATTTCGTAATTTTTGTCATTTTTCCGCAAATTCTTGTTATTCTATTTTCATTGTGTTTTTAACAAATGAAACAAAATATACGCGTCCTATTAACAAGTGATTATTGCATAGTTAGACCACGTAATGGAAATATAGATTTTTATTTATTTTTTGTGCAATTAAAATATGAATTTTTGATTTTCCAGGAAAATCCAAAAATTTTTTATGACAATCTTGTCGGGATTCCAAAAAGCAATGTTTTCTTCTCTTGACTTTTTTTCATATCCTGCGCTTAAAATTTTGATCTTCGATTGATTTAAACAATGTTAAATACTATTAATAGTATAATTTTCAAAGAAATAGTTGAATATAAATATTTATATGAAATTTCCACGAACGAAAATGTTCTTTTAGCCAAAAACAAAATTTTAAATTAATATGTCGAATTTAGAACCAAATAATTGACTTTTTATCTAAATAAATTTTAACAATAATTGAAATAGTTAGATTTTAAGTTAAAACATCAATTTTTAAACAAAAAAGACTTTTTCTACAAAATAGTTAAATTTTTAAGAATGAATTTTCATTCAAGAAAATTAATTTTCTTCCAAAAAACAAGAAAGTTTCTACAAAATAGTTACATTTTTCTGAGAAGAAATTAATTTTTAACTAAAAAAAACTTTTAACCAGATTATTTTCCTATCGAAAAATACGAGCTAATGTTTAAATAAATAATTAATTTTGTAATAGAAAAAACACCATTTTTTAACAATATAGTAAAATTCTCCACTAAAAGAGATTAATTTCAATTAAACAGATGCCTGCTTAACCAAAAAATATTAAATTTATCTCTCAAAAGATTCTTAAATTAAATAGTTAAACTTTTAACAAAAAAATTTATTTCGAAAACAGCTTCAAATTTCTGAGCAATAAACTTCATTTGAAATTTCTAAATTGAAACGAAAAGTCTTGAATAATAACTTTTAGCAGTATAAGATATATATAGAATTGTTTAATATTTTTATAAATAAATTAATCAAGAAAAGTTAGATTTTTAGTAAAAATTATATATATAGAAAAATGCATAAATTCATCATTTTAAAAAAGAATTGTTTTATTTTGTTAGCAGAAGGGAAAATAAATATCTTTCCTATATCTTTTTAGTGCCATTCTTTGATTTCCGACATTTATTGTTATTTGTTTAAACCAGATTAATTAACAAATTGTATAATATTGTTATTTTTAGTACAAGAAATTCATTTTTTTTTAATCCACTTTATATATGTTCGAAATACCTCTTTGTATGACACTTTATTATAAAAAATAATGTATATAAGTTTAAATAAATTAAATAAACAAATTCATTGTTTTGCTATTCTTAAACAAATAGATTTCACTTTTTCAGAGAAATTATTTCCTATTGTCCTATTGTTCAATCTATGATTGTTTTTTTAATAATATTAAACAATTAGTAATTGTTGATAAAAATGTAACTAACAAATTCATAATTTGGCCCTGGGTTAGTACAGAAATTTATTTTCTTTAAAACAAAAAATTTAATGTGTATAACCAATGGGCCTTTACTGTGATATTTTGCAGCTTGACAACTATTCCTACTTTAAAAGCAAATTTAATAAACAAATTACTCTGAGGACGTTTTTTAATGGAAACACAATATTTTTTCTAATGAAAACTACAATTTTGAAGCAAGATGTCTCTGTTATGACACTGTATTATCCGGCAGGACACGTTTATTATTTTTACAATTATTTTTAGAAAATCACAATATGGTGTTTCCATTAAAAAACTGACTCAGAGTAAACTTGTTTATTAAATTTGTTCAAAAATTATTAATTGTTGTCTAACAGCATCAGAGTAAAGGCTCATTGGTTATACACATTTAATTAATTGTGTTAAAAAAACTTAATTTTTCTATTAAAACAGGGCCGAATTATGAATTTGCTTATTACATTTTTTAAAAACAATTACGAATGTTTTATTATTAAGAAAAAATAACTGTTGAGAACTAGTAGCATCACATTAACAATTTATTTCTCTAAAAAATCGAAATTTATTTTTTCAGGAATGGCAAAACAATGGAGTTGTTTATATGAATTGTTTAAACGAATAGACTTTTTTTTATAATCAAGTATCATATGAAAAGGTATATTAAACGTAACATAAAATTTTAATCTATCCACCCAAAAATCTCCGGGAATAAGCAGTGTACAAAAAAAATTTATTTTAAAAAGTTGCTCAGGACAATGGGGGCCATCTTTTTGCAAAATCATATTTGACCTTAAGACCAATGTTCAAGGTTATTTGAAGGTCACATTAATTTTTTAAAATAATTACCCATATTTTTGACATTAGATTTTGAAAAAGCGGAAAAATTTATGTTCGAAACGATAGTTAGAGTCGATTTTCACGAGGTAAAATAAAGGTTAAATCGAGGTCAAATTTCAAAAATCATGCAGAACATGATTGTTTTTTTCTTACATGCGTGGACAAACACAAAGATGGGGTGAATTTTTGACCAACGACCTTGATCACCTTGACCGTGAGGCCTACCTGGAAGGCCATTCGAAGGTCAAAGTGTGGAGTTTGTTGGTTTGGAGCTTGAGTTGTTGGTTGGTCTCAAGGTCAATGTGATAAAAGTTGTTAATCCCAAATCCACCCCAGCTTTGTGTTGCCCAAACGTGTTAAAAGAATAAAAGAAAGAAATCATGTTCTGCATGATTTTTGAAATTTTACCTCGATTTAACCTTTATTTTACCTCGTCAAAATTGACTCTAACTATCATTTCGGACGTAAAATTTTCCGCTCTTTCAGAATCTGATGTCACAAATAGGGGTTCCCATTTAAAAAAATCAATGTGACCTTCAAATAACCTTAGAAATTGCTCTCAAGGTTAAAGACTTTTTTGAAACAATTTTTTTGTACATCGCTTATTTTCGGAGATTTTTGGGTGGATAGATTAAAATAGCCCACCCTGTATAATGACAAAAATAATTTAAAAGTTTATAATAATCATTGTTATAAAGAATTTTTATGGCGAAATATTAAAATTTCAGATTTTTTAAAATTATTATTTCCTGCAATCGCCAGAACGACTTCATGTATTTCTTAAAATGATAAATATTTAATGATATTTGAGAAAATATTACAATTTACATTTTTATAAACAAATTCAAAATTTTGGCCCTTTTGCACAGAAATTTTTTTGTTTTTGCACTGGAAATGTTTTAAGCTATTGGATGAATGACTGCTAGTCACAGAACTATTAGAAAAGTTAACAATAACAATTGTTATAAATAATTCTCGTGATAAAATATTCAAATTTAAGGTTTTATCAAAT
>JAAAKG020089647.1:0-16387 GCA_010014905.2 Druon quercuslanigerum | reverse complement strand
AAAAGCTACTACAATTTTTGGTAATAATAAGTTCTGAAACTAGACAACTATTTGGTCCCATATTTTTTTCCGTGTACTTGTGCTGTGACTTAAGATATATGAGAAAAAAATACTGCAAGTGACAGGAAGAAAGGTATGGAATCTTATATTCAATTTAAGCAAATAAAATATCAAAAAATGTTAGGGATTTCCAAGATACGACTATAAATGTCCAATAGAGCCTGCATCAAGTCTCAGTCGGCGAGCACGCTGACGACGGCCACACTCGCTGCTGAAGTGATTCAAATTCGGCGCAGGCTCGCTTGAAAATTTTTGTATAAATAAATATTTGTATCTCTGCAACTTTCGTGTGTCATGCTACAAATTAAAATCGAGGTGCAAATTCCGAGAAATTCATTAAATTTTTTTGAAACTCCTCAAGAAATATATTCTACCCAAAAAGAAAAGAATTCTATTATGATTTACTTAACGCGGAATTTCATAAGCTTTCTATCGGCTTTTTTAAATAAAGTTTCTCGATCCATTTTTGAACGAGTAATCGGATTTTAAAGTTAGCAGTGATTTGTAATAGTACTTTTAATGATCATACCTATCACACCGGCCAGCGGTTCCCAGTAGAATCGCGGCAAAAGAAACGTATGGCCACGTCTCACGACCCTGTGATAAGTTTGCTTTATAATAATTTTTATTTCATTTTTGATAATATTTGTTTAACATATATGTATGCGTCTGTGGTAATTGTGTGTATAAATCTTAGAAATACCATAAGATTCAGCTATATTAGTATTGTCAGTTGTGAGATCCTTTTTTCTGTCAGTAGGACTAAGAAACTTATTAATTCTCATCTATCAATCAGCATTGGGATCATCAGGCACGTTATTAGCCTCATCGATTATCCTTGTCTATCCAACACTACTTTAACATCACATTTTTCCGCTTGTGTCACTAATAAATCTTTATTGGAATTGAAAACATGACTTATTAATTTAATATTTTTTACAATGAACCTATCTGTGTTCGAAATGTTTGTAGCTTTTTCAATATATTCGGAATTTAAGTTTAATAACTTGTGTCTAATTTCATCTTTGGCCTTATCGGGTATTTTTTCAAAGTTAGATTCAAAATCTATTACAGTTTCGAAAACATATTGATGTTTCTTAGTTATTATGATCAGATAAAAGAAACTTATAAGCTTGTTCGAATTTTAGATTCCTAAGTTTTCTGTTTAATTTACTTTTAATTTAGTCAGATTTGTAATTTAGCTTCTCTTGTCATTCAAAAACATTCTGTTATACTTTAGCTACTATACTAGACGATATACTTGACTTCAGTACAATTGATGCTGTTGCCAGAGTAAAGAGTGTGTAATCTATATTTCATAAGAAACTCTTTTCTAGCAGATGCTCTACTGATATCTTCGTTGGCATTAATCAAGTCTTTAGTTGTAAAAAAGGAATCCGGCCCGTCATTGTCACGAATCGTTATTAGTAACATCCTTGTGCTGAACGCAATAAGAGTCAATGCTTATGTAAGTATGGAAAGATCTTTGGGATGTATTCTTAATTTTACGCCTGGCAAATAAAAAACTGGAATTCGTAAGATAAAGATAAGGTTTTTCTTTATAAATTTGCATCGCAGATGATGTTTATGGGATTAATTAATGATTTAGATTTCCGATTTATTGTGTGTGTATGTGTATGTCAAATAAATAACGTTTAGAAGTCGAGCACAAAAGAGACTTCAAAATAAATTATAATAAATAATACTTAACAAAACCCTTGGAATTGCTACAGATTTTGTGGTTGAAATCAAGATGAATATGACCAACGGCAAAACGACTACATTTGGCTCCCTTGGCATCCTTAAATTCTATCCACGGATTCCAACTTGTTATCAATATAAAGCCATCTTTATAGCATCGAAATTTATTAGATGAAAAAATAAACGGATAATCAGTGAAATACCCCACGATGTAATCGAAAATTGAAATTCATAACACAATATATTTGAAAAAAATAAAAACTCTCACTTTTCATCATTATTACATACTTCCACGTATCGTTATCGGTACGAAAAACGTGTTGTTAAAATATATAAATATTTTTACTCGAGTGAAAACGACATTTTTGTTCGAGCTGTCGTAAAGGACTGACCACACAAACGTTTGACCTTTTTTAGTCTTATATATAAATTTGCTTGGGAGAGCCATCCTTATTATAATCTATGATTATTGCACGTTTATATAGCTTTATCTAAATAGCCATTTTCTAATGATTTCCTGAACTCTCAATTTTAAACAATCTAAAAATTAATTTTATCTTTACAAGATGTATTAAGCGTTATTTGAAAGATTCTAGAAAAATCTAGATTTCTGTTTTCAGCAAATAGATAATAGAAGGGTTTTGATGTGTGCCCTCAATAAATATTTTTGTTGATTATACGGTGATAAGAGACTTGTTAATGTTAGAAAATTTTGTTCCGATTAGTTTTACTTACTGTTAGATGACTATCGACAGTGATGTTAATTGAATTATCTGAGAAAATTAGTATCTTCGCGCACCCTTAATGGAGTGTAACGTCGGCGAAAACGTCGTCGATTTAGCAACGCCGCGGAAATTTCTCCACCTACTACCATGCCTACAGTAGTATTTGAGGTTACGCTAAGCAAGTTAGCACAACCCCAACGTATCGTGTTAAATTATGCTCAGTGCCAACACATTCCCATAGAACATGCTGCGGCACACACGACCGTAAGGAACTGTAATCACCGTAATCACCTCCGGCGCCATACATTTGACACGAAATCGTCTTCTACTTCGAATCCACAACCATCAATGTGAAAATCCGTTCCATCCTATACCCGAATTCAAAGGCAATATTGTATGATTTAAAAAAAATATATGCGTACACTATACGTCCATATATTGAAAATATCCTTGTGGCTGTTTCCAGTTTAAGAAATATTAGGATATTCCTGATTCATGGTCAAAATTACCATAAAAGTATCGGTACTATAATTATGTTCCATAAGCAGCTAGAAGTGTGTACATTTTAGGTTCAAAGGAAACATATATATGGGAGCGGTCCTAATGTGGCGCACTCGTATTTAACGAAATGGACGCATTTTGAAAGAACTTATATATGGTAATGGTACATGATACTTAAATTTGTGTACAGGTATGGAAATATATATGGAAATACAGTGTAAAATTATTTTATATTTGTTATCATGTTTGTAATTATTTTTCTTCGGTTTCTGGGTTAGAAACTTAAACTGATTGAAACAAATTTTATGAATTTGACGCAGAAGTAAATTTTATAAAATCCTATAACTAAAGACTTTAATTACTTTCAATATAATTTTGGCCATATTATAGTGTGAAGGCAAGATATCAAACGACATGCTCTATATTTACTTTACAACAAAATCAATTATATTATTTTTTAAAGTGAGTGATATATTTTGGTGCGCCAAAGTAGGCGCTGCTCTCTAGCGCGTAAATTTAATAGCACTCGAAAATTAATATCGGCCTCATAGAGGCAATGAACTTGAATCGAAAAAAATTCAAACTATAAAATTAGTTAACAAAATATTAATATTAATAAAGCTTAGACTATATCACCATTTTTTCTGGAATTGAGAATGAGTTTAGGTGTTGGTATTTAAAAAAGTGTGTAGTCTTTTAAAGATCGATATCTTTCTTTGAACTCGTTCATGACGTTCGCTGTCGTACACACAAGTTTCAAAGCGAACTTTACTTCTTGAAGGATCAGTTAAGTTTGCTACAAAGGAAGAATTCGACTCGTAAAGGAATAGCAGATCGCTCGTTCGTTAATCTTCCGAGCGTAGAAGCGTCGAATTCGCAATCCGAGCAATTGGATACGAGGCACCAAAGGCTGGCTGGGTTTTCTAAGGTTCGAAGGTCAAAAGCTAGTCTACACAGGTCAATTTCGTCGGCAAAGACGAAATCGTCCAGGTTGCTAACGTAACCTTATAGTCACCACGACTATGAGTTTAGATAGGCATAATTGCTCCTCAGAAATTGCGCTCTCAGCATATACCTAGGTCCATATTATTCTAGTTCATTCATGTTATTTTAGTTTATTCTATTAAATTATCTAACTATCTTACTTTATTAAATAAAAACTATTGTCCATATTATGCTCTAAAATAGAAATTACAACTTTCCTAATTATGTAAAAAGAGGATGAAAAAATGAGAATTCTTGCAGTTTTATATATTTTTAATACAGAATTTGAAATTCATATACAATATGGATATTAAATACAGTGAAGTAGATATAAAGCATGAAAATATTCACTAGTTGTGATAAATATCCTATTTATGATAGGGTAATTATTCCAATATGTTAAAATTCACCATAAGAATTGATATATATTTCGAAATAATGGATAACATAAAAAATATTGGCAACAGAAATCAAATTTGCTTATTTTTTGCCTATTGATGCATTCACTCTATAAGCCACCTTACTGTTTTTACATTATATATCTACTGAAATAAGAATAGCTATGAATCCATTCATTTTCTCTACTTTAAGTTCGACATTACAATTGTCGAAGATTATCTTAATTTTATCGTATAGTATATTATTATGAATACAATCTGGTATTTGAAACCTTTATGACCTTACTGACGAATTTTTATAGTTGTTAAATTTTAGGCAATTGTACTCCTTTATAGCGAAAAATTTGAATATGATGAAAATCTAAAAGTGACCAAAAGTTAAAAATAGAAAACCACCCAAGATATCGTAAAATTAAGTGAAAAATCATAAATACATGAAATTTCTTATGGAATTAATTAAATTGTGTAGTAACGGGAAATCTAATGTTCCTTGTTAAGAATTAAAGCCTCCTTTTTGTCCTCTTCTGCCATATCTTTATCATCCCAGCCCCAAACATTATCAGCTTCATGTTCCTTTCGCTGATGATCATTATCAAAAAATGCACTGACTCTGGTCCCATCGCCAGTTCTAGCTGCTCGTTTGTTAATCATGGCCGTTGGAACAGTCTTGAGATCGTAAGCAAGGCCCAGCCACGCAAAGAAGTCGATGAAGGCTGTGGGTGTATTTGTTTTGTAGTTACCGAGCTCCGATGATTTGTAATCCCAAGGGAATACATGATGATAGTTGTGCCACCCTTCTCCGACTACAGCAACAGCAAGTGCAAGATTGTTTCTAGCTGTCATGGTTCTGCAAAGGTGTGGAATAATTGTTAATACATTTTTGAAAAGGATGTTGTTTGGTTGCCTAGCGTGTGATCATTTTTGTGGGTCGATGAAATCACTGTGTTGATCTACTATTCTTTATTTATATATTTGTTTTTATTTAAAACAATCTTTAGTTAACTAAACTATGATAATATTATCAGACAAAAAACTTGTTGTCAACACCTACGCGAAAAAGACAACTTTTTTCGTCTAAAAACAGTGGACAAAATTAGCGATTTCTCAAAGGCGTACGTGGAAAAGTTGGAGAAAGTGATGCTCTCTCGTGAATGTGTATTTGAATATGCCGTTACGTGGCGCCATCTAAAACTCAGCTGGGCGCTTTGCAACATAGTCAGTGTGTATACGCGACTCGTCTTCGTGTTGCTATCTCGTGCTGTGTCTTACTATTTTCAGACGAAAACAGTTGTTTTTTTCACATAGTTCTTGGACAAAATAGTATGCGCCACTCAAGGAAAATGGTTGATTGTGAATTCGCATTCTTCCCTCACTTGCTTGTCAAATGAATGCTCGCTCAAAATCAACCATTTTCCCCACTTGTAGCACAATATACTGTTAACGTTATATGTAAAAAGTTTCATTCCTATATGTATTCTAGATGAGGCTTGGTGTCATCAAGCGAAAGATTGTTTGAAATAACAACAAATATATAAATAAATATTAGTAGATCAACACCGTCATTCCATCAACGAACAAAAATGATTATTAAACTTTGTAATGACAAAATGAAAAGTTTTAAAGTGCGTTATTCCAAAAACTTCCCGATTTTAAATAGTACATTATGGTTTATTTTCCCATTCTATGTATAAAGAATTGAAGGTTTCTTTAAGCAGCGACTCATTAGAGAAACAGTTGCTGAGTTATAATGGTTTCAATTTATATTATTAATATTTAAAATAAAGCTTACTTATCGTAGGGTCTAGCACCCCACATATGAGCGCCGGAATTGATGAGCCAAGTTAAATGCGTACTCCATAGAAATTTGGCACATGCAAGGTGGTAGGCATCAGCCCATGGTTCTCCAAAAAGGTAGTGAACAGTTGCTGCTGGTATCCCGAAGCAGAAAAGGGCCACCATTGGAGCATAATACCTGTATGAAATGTAACCATAATATCATTAATACAAAATGAAAAATGGCAATTCAGAGAATTAATTAGAGTTAGCGACATATGGCTTTGAAGAATTGTTACATTGACTATTAAAATAGATACCGTATTTAAAATGATTAGGTTTTATATTTTTTATCACTTATAATATTTATTGGTTCTAATAGATTGATAATTTCGCTATGTTTAGCTTAGTCACCAGTGTCTTACGCGATATCGCGTCAGGCTTCCGAGCAGGAGGCCTGGGGTTCGATCCCTGTGCCGGTAATAATGTAAATTTGTCTATGTTCTTCTACCGGGATTTGGTGTTTTGGATCGCATCTAAAACTATAGGTTTCTTTAAAAGAGGCTAGATACCTCCCAAGGAAGACGCTCCATGTCGAGGAGGAGACAATTGCTTGGAGGTCACTAGTAAAATTTAATAAGTCGCAGAACAGAGTTAGCGATCTCCTTGCGAAGGGGCTCCATGACCAGCGGCCTATCAATTGGTGGTCTCTAGTAGATTCCGAGTAATTAGCACGCACATACATACAATTTCTTAAAATACCAGGACTTCATCCACCCTATCCTGGATACTTCTCTACGGCCTGAGTAGGGAAGGTGCTATACATCAGAGAAAAAAAGACTGAAGTTTCGGTGAAAAGAGGCCCGCGTCATTGATTGTACCATTGGGTACGCCCGACACCCAATAGGTAATTTTCCATAATGATGGAAACAACGAAATACATCGAGATCAAACTTGGTAAAGGTTATTCCGGGCGCTGTCAGGGGTTCCCGTAGCCATTTATAGGTCACCACGAATAGATGGTTGATATCTATATTTTTTGGCGCGCAGAATTGATTCTTCGAGGGTGCGAGGCAGGCACCCTGGTCAGTTTTTTGTTATTAACATTTTAATTGTTTAAACGACCATAACTTATTACCTAAAATATTTACCGAGCTTCTGATGAAACTGGTTGGCTTCAAATCTTCTAACGAATATTTTGTTTTTTCCAATTTTGAAAAAATATTCATTAGAACTAAAGTTCTAGGCAAATTAGTGCAAAAAAACTGCGAAAATGTGTTTTTTTTCTCTTTCAATCGATCGTATGTCGACCTAGGCTAAAGCTTCTGAGACTTATGAGGACTCTTATCAAAGAAAAAACTTTTCCCTTTAAAACGAGCACTCACACGTACATTTTCAAGCATCTGGAACAGTTTCGTAGCACTTGAAAGATAAAAAATTAACCCAAAAATGGCACTTTAATTTGTTTATAGGCCTCTCGTGCAATGAAGACTAAACATTTTCATAAACATAACAACGCCATATTATTTCGCATAGTAAAAGACAACTTTTAAGCCCTTACTCGAAATCCCGAGACTAATGGTTAATAACGTATGGCCGATTTTCGGACCACGGCCGGATACCGTTCGGCGCGGGCACCGCGGCGCGCCGCCACACGTGAGCCTACGCAGCTTGCAGAATGCAGATCAAGCGGCCGCGTCGTTTTACAGTCTGTAGCCTAAATATTTTACCAAACATCAATTGAACAATTTTAGTTCATAGTTTTTGCATTTTTTTGATAATATCTTACGCAGAATATTGCTCAAAATTTTTTAAACGATTCAATTTCACACCGACATGAAGTAAGTAAGTGCATGCCATAAAATAAATTATATCATAATGTTATTTAATAACTACACTTTTAATTAACTTTGGAAAAATTCACACATCTATTCACATATAATGTAACAGTTTTATTTTGTTGAACAATTGAATATTACTGTCCTAAAAGTATACAAACTTTTTACAATATTTACACGTTGCAAGGATTTTCACAAGTTTCAGCTTTACTTCATTAGACTTTATATATTGAGGGCATTCTACGTAAAATATGAGCAAATTAATATATTGAACACAGATCATATTCAGATTGATCCGCAGGATTTTGGATTTGAATTACACGAAAATATTCTTTTCCCTCAAAAAGTTAACGTTTTATACCCACCAGTCAGTGAATTAGTACCTAATTGTAATTGCAAAAAATGTGTAAAAAAATATTATTTGCAAAGCTTCTGGACTAGCTTGCATTTCTTTTTGCGCTTGTAGTAAAGCTAAAACTTGTGAAAATCCTTGTAACGTGTAAATATAGTAAAAAGGTTGTATACTTTCAGGACAGTAATATTCAATTGTTGACCAATAAAAAACTGTTACTTTATATGTGAATAGATGTGTCAATTTTGCCAAAGTTAATTAAAAGTATAGTTAATAAATAACATTATGATATAATTTATTAGCAGTTTTCCGGAGTGAACGTGTTATTTAAATAAATAACGCGAGAATTCTAGATCAATCTAAAATTTTATAACCCCTTCCTCACACTACTCCCCTCCCTACCGAGTGAGTCACGCCTACCCCGAAAGGGAAACGGCTTAATGGTGTAATAGTAATAATAATTATCGCATGCACTTCCATACTTCATGTTGGTGTGAAATTGAATCGGTTAAAAAATGTTGAGCAATAATCTGTGTAAAATATTATCAAAAAGATGCAAAAACAATAAACTAAAATTGTTCAATTGCTGTTTGGTAAAATATTTAGGCTACAGACTGTAAAACGACCGCGCCCGCTTGGTATGCATTCTGCAAGCTGCGTAGGCTCACGGGCAGCCGCGCGCCGAACGGTATCCGGCCGTGGTCAGAAAATCGGCCATAAATTATTAACCATTAGTGTCGGGATTTCGAATGAGGGTTTAAAAGTTGTCTTTTGCGTTGCGAAATAATATAACGTTGTTGTGTTTATGAAAATGTTTAGTCTTCATTGCACGAGAGACCTATAAACAATTAAAAGTGCCATTTTTGGGTTAAAATTTTATCTTTCAAGTGCTACGAAACTGTTACAAATGCTTGAAAATGTACATGTGAGTGCTCGTTTTGAAGGGAGATTGAAAGAGAAAAAAACGCACTTTCGCAGTTTTTTTTTGCACTAATTTGCCTAGAACTTTGGTTCTAATGAATATTCTTTCAAAATTGGAAAAACAAAATACTCGTTAGAAGATTTGCAACCAACCAGTTGTATCAGAAGCTCGGTAAATATTATAGGTAATAAGTTATGGTCGTTTAAACAATTAAAATGTTAATAACAAAAAACTGACCAGGGTGCCTGCCTCGCACCCTCGAAAAATCGATTCTACGGGCCAAAAAATATAGATATCAACCATCTATTTGTGGTGACCTATAAATGGCTACGGGAACCCCTGCCAGCGCCCGCACTAGGTAACCCGATTCGGTATACTGCCTTAAGAAACATGGGTTTGGCACAATGGGCTTTATAGCATAAGCGCCATGAGGGAGTGGGGGTCGCGGTAGCTTCCCCGCCAAATTTACAACCAACCAATCAATCAACTCCGTCATGGCTAACTCAATCGCGACTGAATTAATCATAATTAACTTTTTTGTAACAAACTCAGTCATGACTAACTTAATTTCGACTAACCCAGTCGTGATTACCTTCATCATGACTAACTTAACCGTCTCGAACATAACCATGACTAACTTTTTTGTAATACCTGGCCGAAATCATAAGTGTTTTTTACATGGGCCTATGAAA
Source organism: Druon quercuslanigerum (assembly GCA_010014905.2). NCBI lineage: Eukaryota > Metazoa > Arthropoda > Insecta > Hymenoptera > Cynipidae > Druon > Druon quercuslanigerum. Next base: position 6,441 of record JAAAKG020089647.1, on the reverse strand, counting down.
TTTTAAAAATATGGGCGCGAATTTCAGTCTTTTTCGAAATTATTAATAATTCCCTAATTTGGGAATTTTTTCTCAAAGTATCCGCAAAAAGAATTGGACTTTCTAGGATCAAGCTTGAACTTGGAAAAGGTGTTGTCCTGCTCGCATTGGAAGGTAGTTTAAGGCTAAATTTTTTTTAAGTGAACAAAGGAGAGCAGGTGACATTTTTAAATGTTTACAACAAGGCTCTCTTTAAACTGTATATAACTACTTTAGCATAACGTATAAACAATTTAACGTTTATGGTTTCAATAAATAGGTAATACTATTTTTAAATTTTTTTAATTTACCCTCATTCTTCAAAATCAAAAATATTTTATATTTTTTTAAGATCGGCCCTTTTAGTTCTTGAAATAAAGCTTAGAGTTTTTACTTTCGAAACCATTAACCATAAAATGTTTATTTTTCATGAGAAATTAAATTTCTTTCATTCTATTTGAGCGAAACCACTTGTGTCGACGACTTGTAACTCTTTTAATAACAATAAAAATATCTGCGTTCCAAAATGATTTTTAATATTAAATTAAATTAAACTTTCAATTTGCCACGTTATGTACAACTCCTTCTTATTCTTTGAATAAAATTAGAGTAATGTTTTGGGCTAATTTTTCTATCGAATTTGGTAGGATGCAACTAATTAAGGTAAACTAAAATTTTGTTGCTTCTTAAAATAGTTATTCAAATCTAATGAATCAATGCGAAATAACTATTTTTTTCGTTTTTATCTGTTTTTATGTTTTGCTAAATATACGAATTTGGTAATCGAAATTTGAACAGAAAACTATACGTAAAGCTACAATAATTATATCTTACTTTTTTTGGAACATAACAACAGGATCTTTCTTAAGGTCACTAAGGTCAACGGTAGCGCCCTTCCTCCTTACTTCAGGATGCTTTTTAACCATTAACCACCCCATATGAGAGAAAAAGAATCCCCTTTTCGAATTATGAGGATCAGCATCAGTGTCAACGAATTTGTGATGCACTCTATGGTCTCTAACCCATCCATAAATGTGACCCTATAAAAAATAAATTAGATAACAAATGAGTTCAATTAGTAATAATTGAGTGATTAAAAGTTAATTAAACTAATTGGATATTAACTTTATACAATAATAATTTTTACAATAGAAACTTCCTTTTCAATTAGATCTGCAGACTAGATGAATGATTTAACGAATTTCAAATTAATATCATTTAATAATTTAAACAGGCTGAACCGTTATGTATTTTTACATAAAACAAACATCAATTTCAGCTCGTTCGGGGCTAACTTAAAAAAAAACCGTAATACTTGTCAGTGCAAAATTCAAAACAGAAAGTTTCAATTCAGAACTCTATGAAATTAACAGGTTAAAACAATGCGAATTCTTCAAATATCTCAGTTTTTATAAGAGGCTTAAATTTATTATAACGTTCTTATTAGTGGAAGCCAAACTCAGTTTGAGCAGAGTAGGGTCTTTCTATAAAAATTGTTACGAAAAGCATGTTAGAAATGTGTAACTGTATTTGCTTGGGGAATTTCTTCTCATTATGTTGGGGAGGATGTGCTTTAAATGGGTGCAATGTTCATTGTTGTTCTTAATGCACCGCGCATGTCATCCGTCCCTATTTAATAGACGATGATGATGTCCGGTGCACGTCACGAGTCCTTGAGTTAAAAGGTTTATTTATAACTAGATGGATTGTACTGCACATCTCTTCAATCTACATCCAGTATACTTAATTAAATTACTTACCTGATATCCTATAGTCTGAAGACACATCATAATTATTCGCATTGGCAGCTTAGCCTTGTAAGCTCTGTGACTCCAAAGTCTATGACAGCCGGCTCCAGTTCCCAATCCGGTCAATATGACGAATCCGTACACTGAAATAAAACAACAATTATTAAAAAATTGTCAGTATCAGAAATTGGGATGGCAATATAAATCAACATATTATATAAAAAATGTAGTTGTCAGAAATAGTGCAACTTTAAAATTATACACAGATCATGTACTAATTAGGCGAACTTGTTGGACAAATCAAAATTTGATTTCAGTTCAACACAAAGTTTATTAACATCAAAGAATCTACATTTTAAAGAATATTGGTGATAATATATTTTCTTATTAGCTCATCATTTTTCTGAGCCAAATAAATTTTTTTTTCAGAAAAAGATTTATTGAATGGCTGAAGAGTACTCACTGAGAAATGGACTTAGAATGTGGGATTTGGTACACATAAGATACATTCCGTAGAATCCAGCAAGATGTAGGTATATAAGAATGGCAATTCGATTCCAAACAACTTGCATTTTGTATTCTTTAGTTTCATTCTTTGGCTTCTCTAAGTCTGTTTCTGATTTCATGATAGAGTCGGAAGTTTTGTAAGCAATTCCTTCCAACATCTTCCCCGACGGTGTTGGTGTCATTTTTTCTTTAAAAAAAGGTGAGGAAATAAATGAAGCCACAGTTCACACAATCAAATTCAGTTTAATTAAAAGAATCCTAAAGCATTAAAATGTATTCATATAATAAAAATCTTCTTACGATTGTGAAAAATAAAATAAAAAGAATATTAAACCATGAGATAGCTTTTAACGAGATAAATTTTTTCAGTAAATCCTTTTTGTTTAGCAAGAAAATCTCTAATTTTCACCAGGATTCTACATAAGAGAACGTTACCTAGTAAAAAAAATACTAAATACTAATTTTGAAAAAAAGTGAAATGCCTGATAATAAAATTGATGAGATGACTGAAACGAGAGTGAAATGTTCAGATACAAACCAGTTGATGGCAACCCAGAATCCAGGAGGAGACTTTACGCGAATAGAAGAAACTACACCCAGCTAGCAGTTAATGTCACTCGAAGTCAAAGAACTTTACACTTGTAGAAACTTTTATTTTTGCGAAATATTCATTATCTCTCAGTCGATGTAACTAACACGGATCAATTCACTTTGTCATAATTTAAGTAAATCTTGCCTAAGTTTGATAAAAACTGAAGTCACATCAGAGAGAATGAGTTTTAAACTGTCTGCCAGTGCAGGATGTAAGCGATTGCAGCCCATACCCTACGTGCACTGAGCCAATATTCCCCCTTGTTGAGTCCCAACGAGGATCCATTGACTTAATTAAAATGTTACGTTCATTGCTATTGAAACACTTACCCAATATTCCTATGATCCTAATATTCAGATGACAAGAAACTCGAAGGAAAGAAACTCTAAGGTCTCAGTCTAGATACACTCTGATTCAATTAGAGCAGAGCTTTGCCTTTTATTATCTCGTTCTTCAACTTAGCAATGCAAAGTGAATGATCGTTTTTTCGGTGAGCAATGACTTTCAAAGCAATGACTTTTCTAAGCAATGACATTGCTTTTCTTAACCAGTATTGTTTAACCCGTTGACAGTGTATGGTGTGTATTGCGTTAAAAAAAAGGTCAAAAGTGCATTTGATACGATAGGTTTTTGGGTCTCTATATTCGAATATGGTATCAGAATTCCCAAATTCAAAATGGTGGATCCAATATGGCGAATCAAAGTTACGTAAAATTGACCGATTTTCATGAAACTTGGTGTGCTGCAGTTATTTAGGTCTTTGAATCCAAATTGGTACTATAGAAATCTTTACATCCCTAAAAATAAATTTTGGGCCAAATCAGCTGGCGGCTTTTACGAGTCGGTACTATGTGCTTTTTCGGTTCATTGCCATAGGGAACTAACGACGTCAAGTCAACCTCCTAGTACCAATTTTCATCATAGCCATATTGGATAGGACTTTGAAAAATTTCAAACTGGGAACTCGAATTCGTAGTCGGCGACCAAACCAACCTTTTAGTACTAATTATTATAAAAATCTACCAACTTAGGTATAGGATTTTTTGAATTTTTTATTCAGCGACTCAAATAACCCTTTAGTGCCAATTTTCAATGAAATTCATCTAGTAGAACGTTCCACACATTTTAGGCCCACTGTATCATTTATAATGTACATCTACTTGTGTAAGTTCGCAAGCCACACCATTTTTAAACATTTTTTCTTTTATGTCGAGTATCGGAAGTATTTTTAAACAAAAAGTATGCTTATAATACCTGATGTACTTGAAAGGTTACATCCATGCTTCAAACTAGCTAACAGGCTTTTTAAAATCATTAAACCACATTTAAAAAAAGGTCGTATCCTACTTTCAAAAAATAAAGTAATAGCTAGTGTAGGCCATATACTCAAGTATCAAATGATAGAGCATTACCAAGCTATTCTGAGAGTATTTTCTTTGCATATTTCCACTTTTTTATTTAAGTCGTATTTCATTAAACATTGAATGTGCTGCATATGGAACTTAGCGAATATTAGTATTAAGAATTATTCTGTTTCTTTGGCATGGCTGAAATACGAAGAGAAATGTCCAGAGATTATAATTCACGGAACTGCTCTTTCATTTTATCACGCTTTGGCGCGAGAATTAAGACCTCGGAATTCTTTATTTTAAAGCAAAGGTCTCGAAGTTTCAGGCATTAGGCGAGACCCTTTTGCTCTCAGGTCTCGAATTCTACGATTTTAGATCATAGAGTCCGAGACTTTAAAGTACGTAAAAACTAGAGCCCTTCCGTGAAATCAATATTAAAAATTTATCTCTTCGCAGGTAAAAGAATTAAGTTTATTTCTATATACCCTTGTCGAAATGTATGCCCTATTTTGAATATGTAACTCCTAGCTTATTAGGCGCTGTAAGCAGTAACGTAGGTTCTAAATAAGCAGCAATTTCACTATAATTTAGACCCAACTTTGAGGCCAAAAATGTCCCAATTCGGCCGTTTTTCTACGTTTAGTGTAAAAGTAGAGCCTGTATTTAAAACACATCAGACCTTCTTTTGAGCCTCCAACTACTACATGTAGGACTTGCGGCATCGAAGAAGCTTCCCTATAATCTTACAGCAACATAGATGGATAAAAATGAAACTTTTATTCATCAGAAAAAATAAAATAATATCTGTGACATAAATATAAAGGATATTCGCAAATACTTTATAGGTATATTATTCATAGTATTTTTTGATCATGTCGCTAAAGTAGAGTGCACTGAAGAATCCGCAAACACTAAGAAACGAACGTACTTTCTGTACTGCCAAAAATTTAAAACCATTTTTGAAGAATTAAACATAAATTTGTTCTGTTTTTAGAAGTATCCCCCGTTATCACGCATTAAAAAAACTTGAGGCTACATATCCAAGTTTGATTCTTTGTTAATTATTACTTAAAATTATACAATGTCAAACTGGTCGATTTTAAAAACAATATTTTTTATCTCTTTACCAAGAAAAAACTTTTAAAAAGCTCGTTTAGCATCATAATTAATAAAATTGCAATAAAAATAACAATATTTTTTTCAAGATTAAACCTAATATTCATCAGGAAATAAGTTATTATTAACAATAACATTAAAATTGAAAAAATTGAAATATTTAAATGTTTAAATAATGATGTTGATTTTAGTAAATTATAATAAAATGTTTAAATTAATTTAAAATTTTTTTTTTGGTTTGATAACAAAAAAAGACGAAAGAAAAATAAATAAATTGTTTATATTTGAAAACTTGTTTAAAATAAGATAGAACCTTTTCTCATGCCTTCTCATTTTTCTTTCCTCTTTTTTCTTTTTGTCCAAAGGGAGAAGTTCTTTTTCTTTTCTTTTTTAGGGAAGAAGAGGAATTTTCGGCGTTTTTTAAAGATTGCAATGGGAACATTTTGTGCTGATATTTCAATTTTGGGCGTTGGATTCTTCATATATTATTTTCAGGAATTCTGCTCATTAACTTGAATAATAAACGTTAATTAGGATTTTAAATTTGATTTTAATCTCATTTAAATTTTTTCAACTTTAATTTAGCTGACTTGGATTGTAGATAATTTCTATTTCAGGTTTGTTTAAAACTGGGTTTACAAAATTCGTGGGTATCAGAGAGAGGGCATCGTGGTTGTTTTGCTGTTCCTGTTGGCTTGAATAACAATTTTTTATGCCTTAATAAGGGTGCTGTATAAGCGCCGAAATGTTAGTTAATATATTTGAGCATGCTTTTGTGATTTAATAAAAAAAAAAAAAACGACGAAATAAAGTAAAATTAAATTATGTATGTTTGAAAATTTGTTTGAAAAAAGAGAGATTGCATTCTCATTTTTCTTTCCTCTTGTTTTTTTTTTTGTTCAAAAGGAGAAGTGTTTTTTCTTTTCTTTTTTAGGGAAGAACAGGAATTTTTTCAGATTGCAATGAGAACATTTCATGGTGATCGTCCAAATTTGGTCGTTGGATTCTTGATTTTATTTTCAGGAATTCTGCGCAACAATAACATTGTTGGTAAATTTAAGTTATTATAATTATTTAATATATATTTCAATATATTTTAGAAATTTTTAAA
>JAAAKG020089636.1:2069-16388 GCA_010014905.2 Druon quercuslanigerum | reverse complement strand
ATTCTGAATACCTTATATTCAGCCCATTTGAGCTCTTATTTTAAGGTAAGAAAAAAATGCTGACTAAATTCTGAGGTTATATTTGATTTCAGCTACCCCGAAAACATAAGGGTGCATTGGTCTCGTTTCTGGGACAGACCACTTTTTTTTGTGGTGCTGTGTAATGTATAAAGAATAATTTTGAGCCCAGAATTAACTATTGATATATCTAGTTCAAAAATATGATAATTCAAAAATGTACTAATTGTTATTTCAACCCAGAAGGACATAAATATTAAATAAAGGAAAAAAAATACCAAAAGGGGTGAATTTTTGAAGTCAAACAAGAATCCTTAACAAAATTGTTTGATATTTAACCAAGAAAGATTATTTAGTCAAGAGTTAACAATTTTCAAACAACATGTTGAATGTTTTAGCCAAAAAGGCGAGTTTTCATAAAAAGGGTTAACCAAATATTCGAATATTCAGTCAAATAATATTATTCTTAATAAAGCAAGAATTAATTCTATCACGAAATAACCAATAGACTTTTTAATAGAAGCAATTAACGACTGAACAAAAATAGTTTGATGTTCGACAACTCAATGTATTTTGGCCTGGTATATATGAAAACCGTATTGACATTTTTTCTGTAGATTGGTATTCGAAAATTCTTCTGTTTATTTCAGTCATTAATATATTTTTTTTTAATCAGGGCAAATAGCCATAATATTTGTTCCAGATCCGATGATCCTTACCTTGATACATTTTGCAACCAGCTTTTGTCGTTCGTATTGCGAAATGAATATTTCAAAAATCCATTATGTTCAGATAATATTCTTCAAATGAAAAAATTGACTGCAGAAAAAATATATGTGAAGAAACTAATTCTGCGACTTTAAAATAAAAAAAGTTTGATTTTTGGCGTTGAATCTTCCAATGGGATCAACTTATTTTATTGGATGTTTAAGAATATATGTCGCTTCAAAGTCCAAGATTTCTCCAGCAAAATCCACGTTTCAAAATCTTGCTTTCAACTTGTTGCCAAATCAAGAAAATCATCGTTACGAAACCCTTCTTTGCAGTAAATATCTCCATATCTACATTGATATCCAGATACCACAAGAAAACACGATAAATAAATAAATACTCGAAATAATGATCAGATAAATAGTGGCATCAGTATTAAAGGTAAGCATGACTAAAATTTATTGTTAAAAAATACTCTTATCGAATGTAAATAACTCTAAAGGATAAATTTATCGGTTTCAATCTAAGAGATAACGACTGTGGTTCATTAGTCACATTGTTAGTCTGATTCTTCATCAATGTTCGTACATTAATTAGTGTTTCTATTGTTGAGAAAATATGAGGCTCCTCTGTGCTTTAGGCTTATCCTTGGCCGTTATCCTCAACACTATTGGTGAATATAATAATATAATATATCTATCATTTTAGGTATTTTTTCAAGCTTTACGTACATAAAAATTTTAGCGAGGTAATCTGTATACATAGAAATTTCATGCTTGTCAAACTGTGTACATATGTGTCCTCGCCGAAGCACTTGTACACGTCTAAATTTCGACATGCACAGATGGAACATATTCACTCCAGTAATCTTTCAAAGAATCTATTCGTTATCATTATATAGATAGTAATACTCAATTACTTCATGCTTGGAAATTGATATTTTAAACACATAAGATCATTCAATTTTAAATAAAAAGAACAAATGAAATTACTGAAAAAAAGAGGATAAAATTAATATTCTAGAATTTTTCTGTATGTGTCTCAATATTATGCGAATAAAAATGGAATAATTCGGGTAATGAAATTATGTGAAAGATAGCATAATAAATACTAAGAGTAATCGTACGAATGAATATTAGCATACGTTTTTTATTATGTTAATAACAGATCAAATTGAATGATAGAAATATCCACTTGAAATAATTTAATGTTAACGTAATAATGCAAATATGTATTACATAATTTCTAATAGACCAGCTCATAATGTAAAAGATGCATCATTACCTTGTAAAACTTCAAAATGAGTAAAGGCAGAAAATAAGTTCTATATACAAAGTCTCCATTTGAAATCATACTTGAGTTTCCTTGAAACAATTTATATATTTTGAGTTTATTTTTGGCAAGATAGGCCCTTTTTGATGCAGCTCTCCGTTGCTGTAACCAAAAATTGTTTTTAAGATAAAACCCAATTTTATCTGCATTGACAGATACGTTGACAACTATATTAAAAATTATTGTAATCACATTTACAACTTGTGATTTATGTACCAATAAAAGGTTTTGTATTAAAAAATTGCCCCCTCTTTTTTTGCAGAATTAAGTGCACCGTTCGAGTGTTTGCCGAATGGCGAACCTATTCATTGTGTTCCTCGTCGCGGATCTTCTCCGTTCTCTTCATCTTCTGACAGCAACTCTCTTGCTAGGCTCAACTGTTCTACTAGACCTCATACCCCAGTAGCGTCTCCTGAACGTACCGACTCGACTCTTCGTGTCAGGTCCAGGTCTCGTCCTGACAGAAAAAGTTCTTCTACTTTATTTGGATATAAACTTAAAGCCTTAACATTCATTAGACTTGTTCCCCATGCCAATACGAGCCGAGTATTCTATCTCCGAAGATACATTTTTCCTGCAGATCAACGAGTTCAATTAAAAAACAGAAATAGTAACCTTAAGCACATTCCAGCTGAAGAACAAATTGTAGTATCAACATCCAGCAATGACGTCTGTGCAATAGTGGTAAAATTATCAAACAGACACACGGTTTTTCGTGGGTTTTATAAACCTAATCCTGATGATTGGTTGGGTTCAGAACGGGCTAAGATAAACATGGATAGCAACTTAGTTGAACTAATGACCGCAGAAGAAATCGCGGAATGTCCAATAAGCTTCCGAGACAAAATTGCAAATCATTATAAGATATCACACATTTACGAAGAAGCCTTTGAAAACTAAAGGTCAAAACAATGCGTTGGAATTTTATAAATTTGTCGAGAGAAATTTTTCCAATTCCTTAATATGTCACACATTTCATGCAATATGATAAATCTAAAGCAACTGAGAATAAGTATGATTTTTATGATTCTCGAATGTTATGCTTGCGTGCAAATTTAAGGGCAGTTTTTGTGCTAAAATCAGACCCCTGGAAAAGAACAAAATTAACTATGATTTTAATAACTGAACATATATTATCAATAATTTATTATTGAAAAAAATCTGATTTATTATGAGAACTTGTTTTTGAGTGAATTTCTTCATACTGTCGCTTCTTACGAATTTATGTTCGAAACTGAAAATAAGCGGTTTGTAGAAAATGTTTTCTGAAAGAAATTACCCCATCATTTACTAATATTTAATCAATTTTTTGTTAATTACCAAAAACTAATGAAATTTGACAATACATGATATTGTACCTTCATAATATAGTATTGTAAAATTAGAACAAATCTATTGTAATTTCACAAAATACAAAAAAATCTCTATTAAAACCGAAGCTATTATTTTTGCCGTAACTTTTCAAATGTCTCTTGTTATTTTTATATTGTGGAATAATGTAATCTGCATCAAAAACCTAAAGTTTGAGAACAATCGACAATTTTCATGAAAAATTTTGTTAAAATCTGTAACACCAACTACAAAAGCACATGTAATCTTGTCGTAAGATGAATACAGTAAGTCTGACAAGTTTGTTCGTAATATAGATAAAATTATAAATATTAAATTTAATATTTACATAGGGTATAATTAAACAATTAAAAACTTTCTTATTTTCTGACAAACGTTGTTAGTAAAGTTGTTAAATGATTTCTAACAGTATTTTCTGCATGAGTATAACTTTTTGTATCAAAAATATGATATAATGAAAAGAATTTATAAAGTAAATGCTTTACCTCTTCCTTAGAGAGCAATATTAACATTCATTCTAATAAGCGTTTATATGAGCCAACCCAACTTGGTTTTGACTTGAATTGCCCCCAACCAAGACATGCTGAAGTCGAAAAGGTCGACTTGAGTATGTCTCGAGTTTGAGACGAAGCCAGACTTCAATTTACAACTTGGAGACAAGTTTCTATGTCTTGAGGACATATATCTATGTCCTGTGCCACATATTTATGACTCTATACCAATCAAAAAAAAATTTTTTTCATGTAATTTTGAAGTTTATCATACCAAAATGTATTAGCAAAATATAGCTGCACTAAACTTACAAAATGACTTTAAACTTATGCTATCATAGTACTTATCAATTATCATTATTCATATCACTGTTTTTGTTATTTTTAATTAATTGCAAGGTTCCTGTTTACTCGGATATATAATTCTTAAGATAAAAATAATTTACTTCGTTTAAATGTTCATAGAATTTTCAAATATTAAAAAAAGTATCTCAAAAATTTTCAAAATATGCTCACTTTTTGAGTTTTTATCCAAAATAGCTGGCTAACAAACTTGACTTGGCATCGCTTTAAAGCAAATAATGGAGAAGTCTATATCTGCGTCTTCATCTAAAGAGCTCTTTTTCTGCATTTTTTTGGGTGGGTGACCTTGTTTGGCTGATCTTTTGGGAGCGAACGTCTTTGCAGTTGCAGCTGGGCGTTTCCTTGTTGTTTTGAAAGCATCTCACTTTTCTTACTTCTCGCGCAATGTGATGAGGCTCCCTGGCGAAGTCAAAACTGTGCTGATCATGCGACACCATTCTCGATTCGATCTTTTAGCTGCTGGTGCAGAAGTTTGAAGAGATCCGATTAGGTCAAAATTGAAGAAAGGCTAGTCTCATGAGACGTGGATGCCGGTGGCTCAGTGAAACTTGCGACTTCCTCGTGTCTGCCAATTTCGTGGATACCCGTAAAAATTATACGGCGCTGTTAATCTTTGTCGTTGACTTCAGCCTCCGCAACAGCCGGATAATTTTCCCAATAAATAAAGCTTGTACAAAGTCTGAATCCGCCAAAATGTCGGAATTTTATGCGTAAATTCCCGTAGCAGAAAATCCAGCCTTAGTATCTCGAGGCGCTAGCGCTAAGTCCATTATGGATCGGACTACGCGTGGGATGTGTCCGACTTCTAATGCTTTAACAGCGTTGTTCTTTTGCCACGCACTACATTGGAATTTGTAGTGGGCTTTCACGGAACCGTAAACAGAGACATCTAAGGGCTGTAAGTGATGGATGCAGTCTAGCGGAAATGAAAGTAATGTGACGCCATCCCCTACAGAAAAATCCAATGCCGCGACGAAAAGATTTGAAACGTGATTGTCAAGCAGCAACAATTACGGCGATTCCTTGAAGGCTTTCGTTTTATCGGCGAAGAAGTTCATTTAATCAAAAAATTCTGCTTGCTGCATCCAACCAGATCCATTAGCAAATCCAATTGCCCCAGGAGATGCATTATCTATAAAAGCAGACTGCATCTTCTTACGAGGGAATAAAAAAAAATGGGCTACAATTTGGCCTACTCATGCCTCGTAACAAAATGACCTTCCCAATCTTCGTTGGCACCGTAGAAGAGCCCGTTTCATCCATATTCCATACACCTGCTGCTTTATATGGATGATCAGACGAAACCAAATCCAGATTGTGAAAAAATAGCTGCACATTCTGTTTGGTAAAAGATCTGATACGATTTAAGTTTGTCTGCTCAAGAGTGCGCAGCGAAAGTTCTGGGTGGCGCTGCATAAAACCATAGTACCATTGACGGCCACTCATTCCGTCGGTATCCTAGCTTTGAAGATATTTCGCATTTATTTTTCTAGTAAATTGGTACGCCAGTTTTCTCAATTCGAAGATACTCAGACCGTAGTAATGCTTGCTGCATTCTTTGGCGTAGCTAACTAACACTTCTTCTTCTGCAGACGTAAAGACCTGCAAAACGTATACCATTATTAAATAATTAATGCATTTATTACTGTTAGTAATTACTATTTATTAAGAGCATGTGATACTTTGAACAATATCGATTTCACCTGTGTAAGGTTTCAAAAGTTTTTTTCCTACAATAATAAATATTTTGTCTTAAAAATTGGGGGAAAGATAGCGAACATGCTAACGGACGTCCCCGAATTCTTCTTTTGTAGGATGATTATATAAACATTTAATTTTGCTAATTTTGATTGATCCCTGTGTATTTTGAGGTTATTTGTGTTACCATTTTCTCCATCTCTACTTTCAAACTGCACAATATTTTTGAACAAAAACTTAGGACAAGCAGAAAAACATAGTAACTAATGTCCCGTAACTAACCTCGTTTGTCGTCAATTAAAAAATATTATTTCATAAATAATTTTTAATTGGCGATCCTAACCTCAAAATTATGCACGTTTATACCAATTCTATTCAGCAGCATATATTTTTTTAGTTATTATCACCCAAAAAAAGAGTTCGGGGATGTTTGTTACACTATTTTGTAGCATCTCCGTACTCAGTTTTCGGAAATTTTAATTTTTGTGGAAAATAACTTGGGGGAACTGGACCCGATTTACCACACATCGGGCTTAGCTCCACAGGGCTTTTGTTCACAAAAGTTATATGTTCAAAAACTGAATTCGGAGATGCTATGAAATAGTATAACGGATCTCAAAATTTTTAAGAGAAAATATTTATTATTGTAGGAAAAAAACCGTTGGAACCTAAGTATCACATGCCCTTCATGTGTGACGGTGGAAATATCCTCGTACCTGGTGGGAGACTGCTTTCAAATATCGCCGCAGTGTAGTTCGCGCGACCTTCCTACTGTCCTTAACTCGCCATTATACAACCAGGTGGCCTTTATGGCCCGAACAACGTACTTGAAATTCAAATTCCCCCGAACGGTCGTTCTTTTAGTGCAAGTAGTCCTGAAAAATTCAACAAAACATGAAGATTCATTTTGTTTTAAATTGATACAAACATAAAGCCCTTTTTTACGTTTTTCTTTATCAAAAGCTAACGCAGCGATGCTATTATACGGATAAAAAACAAAAAATCCGACGGTCTAACCTAGACTGCACATAAGGTCCAACCTAGGCGACAAGCACCGTAATCGCTTGGCGTCACGCCATAGCCAAAGTAGTTAAGAAATAAAATATTTCCATTGGCATTATATTAAATGATAACCACATAACAAATAAATCTGTTTACCTTGTCCATTCAATGATTTTCCTTCTAGTTCTGTCGTGTTTTCCATAGGCGCTAAAAAACTTTTTTCTTCTCGTAGAGCAACTGCGTGCACAACACTTTCCACAAATACGAGACGAAATAAACAATGCTTCAAAAAGTTTGTCCTTACCAAAAGTAGTCTTGCCACGCTCGGACATAGATGTCGCTAGTGGTCTTATATAAAACTTGCAAAGTTCCAGCCTATGCGACGGTTCGACCTTGGCGCTTTTCCCCTACATATAGACATACAGAAAGACAGACACATTCGTAAAAACCTGTTCTTCGGGATCAGGGTGTATCAAAACGTCGACATTAGACAAAAACCGGGGAGGTCAAATTTTACACAAATCTAATACCTTCTCTAGATGAGAATGTAAAAAGTCAATGTTATGCGACATACCCATGCATTCTGGCCTGGCATATATGAAAATCGTATTGAAATTTTTGGTGTGGATTTGTTTTCCAAACTTGTTGTGTTTATTTTAGTCTTTAATATTTATTTTTTTAATTAGGGAAATACCCATAATATTCGTTCCAGTTCCACTGATTCTTGCCTTGATAACTCTTGAAACCAACTTTGTCGTTTCAACTTTAAGATATCCTTTACAAAAACGTTTGTATTTCAAAATGAATATTTTAAAAACTAATTCATAAGACATTTTTTAAATACAATTTTCAAGTTCATCTGAACAAAATGCATTTTTTAATAATCTACAAGGGTCATTTTCTACATGGAACATAATTCTTAAGGCGAAAAAAAAAGATATTTCGTTGAGAAGAAGAAATAAAAAAAAATGTTTATATTGTAAGCTTTTTAGGAATTTTTTGAATACAATGATAATTATACTTCTTAATAGCAATCCATTATCTTCAGATATTATTTTTCAAATAAAAAAATGACTGCAGAAAATAAAATAGGAATTTTATTTTAAAGTACGATATGAGTGTATTTGTCAATAAGAATTTGTTTTAAAGACAATCTTCTAAAGAAAGATATTGTTTTTAAACTTAAAAAAATGTTCCTACAGTAAATAAATTTTCTTTAATATCTATACAGAAACTAATTCTACAACGTTAAAATAAAAAAGTTTAATTTTTGGCGTTGAATCTTCCGATAAGATGAACTTATTTTATTGGATGCTGAAGAATATATGTCGCTTCAAAGTCCAAGATTTCTCCAGAAAAACCCTCGTTTCAAAATCTTACTTTTAATTTCTTGCCAAATCAATAAAATCATGGTTTGCGAAACCCTTTTTTTGCAGTAAGTATCTCCATATCCACATTGGTATTCCCCTTATCTCAAGAAAACACTCTAAATAAGCAAAGACTCTGAATAAAGATCAGATAAATAGTAACATCAGTATTAAAGGTAAGTGTGACCGATCTTTATTGTTGGAAAATACTACTATGAAATGAAAACAACTCTGAAGGATAAACTTGTCGCCTTCAATCTAAGAGATAAAGACTAGTTCATAGTTCATTAGTCATATTGTTAGTCTGATTCTTCACTGATGCTTGTACATTAATTAGTCACCAAACCACCTGTACACATCTAAATTTCGACATGCACAGACGGAACACTCTTAACTCTGCACGTCTCAATTAAGGCGAATAGATTTTTTAACAAGATAAACGCATTTTCAACCAAACGATAAAATAAGTTCTGTATACAAAATCTCAATTTTAAATCATACTTGAGGTTCCCTTAAAACAATTTACCCTCGCTAAAACGAAAAATTGTTTTTATAAGTAAACCCAATTTTATCTGTATTGACAGATACGATGACAACTATATTGAAATATATTGTAATCACACTTACAACTTGTGATTTGTGTAACAATAAAAGGTTTCGTATTAAAAAAATGGACTCCTATTTTTCTTGCAGAATTAAATGCACAGTTCGAGTGTTTGCCGAATGGCAATACTATGCCTGGTATCACTCGTCGCGGACCTTCTCGTTCACACGCCTCTTGGTGCCAGATCCAGGTCTCCTCCTAACAGACAAACTTCTTCTACGCTACTTGGATACAGACTTGAAGACTTGAAATTTATTCGACTTATTCCCCACGTCAATACAAGCCAAGTATTCTATCTTCGAAGATACATTTTTCCTGCAGATCAGCAAGTTTAATTATAAAACAAAAATCGTAACCTTAAGTACATTCCAGCTGAAGAACAAATTGTATTATCAACATCCAGCGCTGACGTCTGTGCAATACTGGCAAAATTACCAAACAGACAAACGGCTTTTCGTGGGTTATATAAACCTCATTTTGATGATAGGTTGGCTTCAGAACGGGCTAAAATAAACATGGATAACAGCTCAGTCCAATTAATGACCGCAGAAGAAATCGCGCAATGTCCAATAAGCTTCCGAGACAAAATTGCAAATCATTATAGGGTATCACACGTTTACGAAGAAGTCTTTAAAAATTAAAGGTCAAAAAATTAGTTGGAATTTTATAACTTTTCCAATTCTTTAATAAATGACACATTTCATGCAATATGATACATCTACTGCAACTAAGGTTAAGTACGATTTTTATGATTGTCGAATGTTATGTTTGCTTGTAAATGTTAGGGCAGTTTTTGTGCTGAAATCGGTAGAGAATGTTTTCTGCAAGAAATTAGCCCATCATTTACTAAGATTTAATCAATTTTTTGTTTATTACCAAAAACTAATGTAATTTGACCACACATGATATTGTACCTTCATAATATAGTATTGTAAAATTAGAAAAAATCTATTGTAATTTCACAAAATACAAAAAAATCTTCATTAAAACAGCTATTATTTTTGCCGTAACTTTTCGAATGTCTCCTTTTATTTTTGTATTGCGGAATGATGTAATCTGTATCACAAACCTTAAGTTTGAAAACAATTGACAATTATCATGAAAAATTTTGTCAAAATCTGTAACACCAACATTAATCTTTTAAACTGTAATCTTTTCGTAAGATGAATACAGTCAGTCTGACAAGTATATTCATAATATGGATAAGATTATCAATATTATATTTAATATTAACATAGCGTATGATTAAACAATTATAAACTTTCTTATTTTCTAATAAACGTTGTTAGTAAAGTTGGGAAATGATTTCGAGTGTATATCTGCACTAAAAACGGGGGATACTGTGACGGTCATAAAAGCTAATCTTTGTTAATGATTGAACAATCTTGTACCTTTTCATACAATATTTTGTTTATAGATCTGATGTTAGGTAAAGAAAAATACGTGAAAAATTGTTAATAATTACAGAAATGTATTGATATCCAGGTGGATAAGTAGGTAGAGAGATTTTACCCATCACGTCTGTATGAAAAATTTGTAACTGTCGTAAAGCTCTTTTTTTCTCGCTTCCAAAAGGAAATTTTGATAGTTTATTAATTACTAAGTGCGCATATTTCACATTCTAATATATTGTCTTTAAAAAATAACTAGATGACGCGTGACACATTTGTAAATGCCAAAGCATTTCTTTATTGGTTTAAAAAAATTGGTATAAGTCGTCTAAATTTGTTATTTTTCTTTTTAAAATTAATGTGTGAAAGCCTGGAAATATATTATTTTCGCTATTGTATTCTCATCATTTATGATTGAGCAAGTATTAAAATTGTACGAAAATTTACACCACAGTTTTTCAACGGTTCTCCATGTTTCAAGACCCCCTGAATCAAAAAATCAAGTTTTTACGACAGCGTCTGTCTGCCTGTCCGTCCATAAACACGGTAGGACAAAAAAAGATCTGCAACTTCTACAATAATCAATTCTTGATACGACGCTTACTTTTTGTTTTATTCGGGAAAAATAAAATTAAAAATAACATAACTAAAAATTTTTGTTGATTTGACCATGAAATTTTCAGATCCTAAGAACCTTTTTTATATTTAAAATATTAGGGAGCTGTAAAAAAAGTACATAAACATAATTTACTGCCGGCTTCTGTCCAATATTCTATTTAAAAAAAAGTTCTTAAGTTCACAGAAAATTCAGTAAACTGATAAAATAAGGCCGGTAATGTAGGTACTTAAGTATATCACATGACCTTAAGGTGTGAAAAATCTAGCCAGGAACGTTCTTAAGACACAATCACTTTAATTAAAAATAATTAGATATGATTTTGAATTGAATAATTTCAATCCTGAAAAATTTTAAGTAATTTATCATGAATTACGCATTTTATCAGCGTCTCCTTAGTTCTAAAAATAACCGCTTATACGACAGGAGGACTGGATAGCAAATGCGCATATGTAGAGTGGCGGTAGTAGAATAATAAATCTTGGCATTCGAGTTTATGCAACTATTTTCGCCCATGTAGGATTATGAGCTGCACTAAATTTACAAAACTACTTTAAACTTATGTTATCATAGTATTTAGCATTTATCATTAATCATATCACTGGTTTGCCATTTTTAATTAATTGCAAGGTTCCTATTTACTCGGAGATATAATTCTTAAGATAAAAATAAGCCGCTTCGTTAAGAAGAAGAATTTTTTATATAAAAAAAGTTTTAACTTTAAATGTACATAGAATTTTTAAATCTTGAAAAAGGGGGGTCTCAAAAATTTTCAAAATGTGCTCACTTTTTAATTATTTATCCTAAATGGCTGGCTAACGAACTTGACATTCAATTTGAGACACTAAAAGGCTATGCCAAAAGCTAATTCAATATGTTATTATTATTATTAATGTTCTGGGTTGAGACCGTTACAGCCCCTGACGCCTGGCTAAACACGTTGGTCCCCTTCTAAGCCTTGAGCGTGACTCCATAGCCCTCTCTAAAGGGAAAGGACCGCTGCCACGCTGCAGGCCGATATTTTAGACTCATTGATTCAGATACTGCCTGTGTATCTCACGTTTCCCCGCCTATAAACATTTCTGTTAGGACTTTGACTTTCTTTCTCCTGAGCTTGAGTAATTCCTTCGCTCAATGGGGGTTTAGATTTGAGACTAGAAGTGTTTTAGCCTGTCTGCAGCCAGAGACAGAGCTCCACTCGTATTGATGTTCCATGGTCAGCCAACTGTTAATATCTTTAGTAACTAACCTACTGGAAATGCCTATAACTGGTTTAGGTTCAATAAAATTTTCTTTTGCTGCTAGTTTAGCTAGCCTGTCCGATATCTCATTGCCCTTGATTCCACTGTGTCCAGGGATCCACAGCAGAGTGACTCGGTTGTCTGTCGCTAGCCTATTAAGTGCCTCGAAGCACTCCTAACCTAGTAGTGAAGTGGTCGTTGTTCCATTCAGAGCCATGACAGTAGCCCTGCTGTCTGAACAGATATAAATGTTACTTTTAATGCCATACTCCCCTGCATTATAGGGGCATTGGAGTATGGCCATAATCTTAGATTGTAGATCTGTGGAATAGGACCCCATCGCAATTGTGAAACTTATTCCATTTCTTCTACGATATACACCCGTTTTCTGCGTTCTCCCTGTTTCTGGAGTAATCTATGAACTAATTATCTCTATCACTGGACAGGTGTGCCCCAGCTTTTCGCTATGGCTCTCCTACAGAGCAAGAGAGTCACTACTAGCTTCTTGCATTTTTTTTCAGGTGCTCGTTCTATGACAGCTTCTTATCTCGGATAACTCCTAGATGTTTAGCTTGTCCTTTGATTTTTGTTTGTCGTCCTGCCAGTTTCAGTATACTTGCGGATCTCCAGTTATACCTTCTGATGAATACAACTGCTTCCGTCTTGCTCGGATTGACTGATAGTCCAGTCTTCGTGCACCAAGAATCTACTATTCTTAGTGCTTGCTGCATTACTCCGAAGAGTGCATCCAGATGTTGACCTCGCACGATAACCAATATATCGTCCGCATAGCCTATCACGTGGTGTCAGTGACTCGTGACCAGATGAAGAGTTCATCTACAACCAAGCACCACAACAGGAGTGATATAACACCTTTCTGCAAATATCCCGAGTCAACGGTTCCACATAAAGTAGTATCATCCCTAGTTGTAGTTAGGTTCTTATTGGACAACATGTGGCAGGTCCATTCTACAACTGTCATAGGCACTTCATGTGCGATCATGGCCGCCTTGATCACATCCCCGAGATTTAGTTAAAAAGGCCCCTTTAATGTCAATAAAGGTTCAAATCGCAAGGCCTTTCCGCTTAATTTGTCCTTCGATTAGGCCAACTGCTGTGCTTAGGTCCGTTTGCGTCAATTCAGCAGCCCTATAGGCGTGTTGATGCGTGTGAAGTGAACTACTTGACAAGACCTTATCGCGGATATATCTGTCCACAAGTCTTTCATCAGTTTTTAGCAGGAAAGATATGGGGCTAATGGGATGGAAATCCTTGGGTGAAGTATACCCAATCCTGCCTGCTTTCAGAATAGAAAATACTCTGGCACCCCTCCATGCCGCCGGAACATAACCCAAAGGCAGACAAGCCCTAGCAAGTCTCACTTAATCTCAATCGGCCCTATGATGATTTCACCAACCTTCTGTAAACAGAGTGGACATATACTATCCAGACCGGGACACATGTAAGGACTGAAGGTCTTCAGTAACACCTTACCCTGGCAGGGGTACAAGCTCGTTGGCTAGCCGCCGATTCGGGCCTATTTGGGCCACAGGCGACTTCAACTGCCTTAGAGGTGTCCCCGTCTGGCTCTGAGTATCCGCTGCTGAGCAGATTTAGAGCCCCAAAAGTAGCGTCCGGATTGCGAGAAAGCAGATTATCCAGTCTAGTCGCCTCTGCTCCTTTTTCGATATCTATGCAAAAGCTGTTACAGGTTTCATGCTTTGCCATATGTATTGCACTTCTGTATTCATCCCTTATTGTCCTGAATGAGGTCCAAAGGTCGCCCTCTTACCAGTACTGGCACGTCTGAACCTCTCTCTGGTTTCCCTGCGAAGCTCTTCGAGTTTCCAATTCCTTTCGGACTGTTGAAGGTCGGCAGCTACTTTCATAAGTAGATTTTATGACTTGGGTTTCTCCTCTTTCACCATCTTCTGGAGCAACTCAACTCCACCCACCTTAAGAGCTGCAGCTTCCGAAGGCTTTAGCTTGACCACAACTTTGTGCAGCCAAGCTTTAGATACTGGATCGGCTGCTACAAATACAAAGACCCCCGCCGCCCCCCCCCCCCCCCCCGCCCCCCCCCCCCCCCCCCCGCCCCACCAACCCCCCCCAACCCCGCCCGCACCCCCCGACCC
>JAAAKG020089625.1:0-16388 GCA_010014905.2 Druon quercuslanigerum | reverse complement strand
CACCAAAATATCGCACCACGTCATTACAACTGTACACTTCGGTGTACAGTTGTACGAATTTTTTCTAACAGTGTACATGACTTTTTCGTTCATTTGCATTTCCTTTATTTTTGGGGTGACAGAGAACTGGAAACAATCTTGTATATTTTTGTTTTTTACACATTTTAAAGCAATTTCTTGTACATTTTAGGGTTCAATCGCTTTGGACCTTAAATATGTTGGTTCGCGCAATGTTTCATTACTTAAATACTAACCTTTTAACTGTTTACAAAACTCTTCTTTTTCCTTTGCACTATTCAAACCAGCCTTATTATTATTTAACAAATTTTTAGAAGTGTTAAAATTTAAATCCGAAGATTCTTTTTTTAAATGTAAATCAGGCAGTAATCTTTTTGGACAGACTAGTTGTGAGTGGTACATTAAATTGATTTGTGGTTATGTCTACATTGCCACGCTGCGAATCTATTCTTATTTCGAAACAACATACATCACTAAATATAATTACCTACTTGATTATTTTAAATACAGATGCACAATTAAGAAAATAAAAAGCAGCTTGCTCTTTATCACTATTCTCTTATTATTTAATAAAATCCAGATAAGGGTGCCAACAATTGTAGGGGGTGCTGAGAATTTGTGCTCTTACCCTAGTTTACAACTTTCTTTCTTGAATTTTTCTTTGTTTAAACTAAGTTTTATAAAAAAAGCGATTGAAATTGAAATTCGTGATTATTCTGATTTTTAAATAGCTCTTTAGTCGATTATATTATCATGTATTTTTTAAATGGTGAAAGATAAAAAGCATTTAATTTAAAAAAAAAACTATATGCAATATAGTTTTTTTTCGGAATATACTTTAGAAGATTTAAAATACATAATTTTATTTTCAAATCAACAGGGGACCTTAAACTCCTGGCGAAGTGATTTTACGTGCTCTTTCTTATTATGTATTTTAATTATTGTTAGTAAACTCAGAACTATTTTAATTGAAAATATTAATTAAATATATTTTTCCTAATTCAAAATGTATAACAGTCACAAAAGAGGAAATCGCACCTGATTGGGGTTTTACGGCGGTACAGGATGGAAATACAATTGCAAGATATGACGGGCGTAGATGGAATGTGCGATAGGCAGATACACTTTCTCGCCTAGCGGATAAATGAAAAACCAAAATACAATTTAAAGGAAGTATATGATAGAATTGTGCCTCACGCGATGTCAATGAATAATAGCTCATTTCTTCTGGAAAGATATTTTCTAGAACTTTACGTCATTTATTTTTTCTTTGAATATATAAATAATAAACTAAGATATTTATTTGATTCTAAAATTTTAATTCTAAAACATTTTTTATATTCATTTGAGGCTCAAGAAAATTTAGTTTTTACAATTACATAAGGTCTAGTTGTAGCAAATATTGTTTTCGAAAATATAAGCTTTTATTTAGTAATGTATTATTTTTTAAATCTTCGTTTGAAGCGGTAAGAAAAAAATCTCTCTTCAAAACCAAAATTTGTTTAAAGAAAATTTTTTCTAGGTTTTCAATTTATGCCATGAATAAAATCTTTTATTATTGACGCGAGACGCAATAATATGCACTTCTCTTAAAGTTAGTGTTAGGATGTAATTGTTTTCTACTTATGAAACATTTTTTTATTGCACTGACAAGAAACAGAGTATATGCCTTGCATCGCTAGTTGTAAAATTAAAATTTAAGTATATCTCTAATATCTAGTATAACAATAATATAATAATATGTAATAATAATATAAAGAGAACAATGTTAAACTAGCATAATAAACACCCAAAATTTTGGACAGAAAACGGATGACCCTAAATGTCTGTAAATATCGATAACGATCATTTTCGATGATAATTGCTCCTAAAAATTTCTTGAATTCTTTGTTGTCCTTCACTGTATGTTTGTTGTAGAGATTTGGATAAATCAGCATTTTTGCTTAAAATCTAAAGGAATTGGCTAAATAAACGTAGCTTAAGAAAAGCATTCATTTAGGTGATACATCTGTTCTAAATGCCTGGCTTCTTCAAGAGCTTAGAATGGTTCTAGTTTATTTATTTAAATTTATTGGGCTCTTTAGATATTTAGAATAATCTTTTAGGTTGGGATGTTTTATATATTTTTAAACTTGATACACCTAATTAAGCTATTCATTATTACACGCTTTAGAACTCTGTGATATTATTATTTTTCAAGGTAGGATGATAATATTCCTTCGGCACTAAGTTTTGGGATGGTCAACGTAAAATAATTTAAATTAAATGTTTTGGGCGCCAGATCTTTCATAGATCAACTTAACTCAACAAAACAGAACTCAATGTAAGATAATTTTGAAGTAAGATAATTTGTCAACGTAACATAAGATAATTGATAATCGGGGCTTTCTTGGCCAACTGATTATTAAATTAAATATGGACTTTCTTAGTCAACAAAATTAATTAACGTTAGATAACATATTCAACGTAAAGTATTAACGTAACGTTATATAAGATAATTAACAACCAGGGCTTTCTTGGCCAACCGATTATTAAATTGAATTGGGACTTTCTTGGTCCACAAATTAAATTATCAAAAGATAACATATTCAACGAAAGGTAATTATGACCTCAAAACACAGCAATCAACGTAGATGGAGTTTGGCGGCAATATTTAAAATAAATCCTTTATATCAAGTCACGACGACCCAAACACAACGCAAGTTGAAACATCGAGACGAGAGAGAGTTGGCCTAAAGATTAAAAATCCTTGAGTCTAAAGGCATCAAGTGAATTCCTTGGACGTCTCCTTATATATCCATGATCCTTAGATTCCAGATGGTGTTGGACTTCGCAAAAATAATTAAAAGAAAAACAAAACGAATCAGCCCTATATAAATAAAATTAAGAACATAAATAGAACGATTCATGAAGTGTCTGTCACTCTATAAATGCCAATTTTCAAAATAATTATTAAAATCGCGAATCTTGTGTGTTACAAAAATTGCAACATCACAAATCTTTGGGGCTTGATTTATACATTTTTCTCTGTATAATTTATTACGTTAAAAATAATGATAAGCATTCCTAGGTAAATTTCTAGCTTGCTAAGTAGCTATGGACACATTAGTCTTCTAAATACAATTACTAAGAACTTCGAGAACATTTTCCTCACTTAGCTTTCAACAGTGTCTGGCACAAAGGGTTACTGTAGATATTAATTAATTAGTAAATTATGATGTAGAATCATTTCGAAAAATTACATAAAAAGTTTAGTTATATTTCCGTGGAAAATACTCAGCTGAGGCACAAAAATTCAAATTCCTGAAGAAGGACCCATTTGCTTAATAAATCGTCTTTTTTTGTTAAAAATTCAAATGGTTGATTGAAAATTTATATGTTTTCTTTAAAATTCTTTGTTTTTAAATATTAAATTATTCTACTATGTTAAAAATTCAACTATTAATTTAAAACTCAACTCATTCGTTAATTGTTCAACTCTTCCGCTTGAAATTGATTTTTTGTTAAAAAATCGTCTTATTATTTTGAAAATTTATCAATTTTGTTGAAAGTTTAATATTTTATACTTATGAATTCAACTATTTAGTCAAAAATAAGTCTACTTTAGTTATGGCTTCGAAGCACTTTGATGAAAATTTGTATTCTTTGGTTAAATTCGACGTTTTTTAGTTTAATTTAAATATCTTTTGGCTAAAATATCAACTGTGACATTTTTTGTTAATAATTTAAATCTCTGAGTTAAAAGAAGAAATAGTTTTAAAAGATATTCTTTGTTAAAATGTTACTATTCTTAAAATTGTTAATTTAAAAAAAAATATGATCTAGTCTGGTTAGAGATTAAACTATTTGTTTGAAAATTTACGTATTTTTATAAAATTATTTTTATTTGTTAGAAAATCAATCTCCTTAAATAAAAAATTCATTTTTCGTTATCTTTCTGATCTATAAAAATTAATTCTTTAGCTATAATTTTCTCATCGTAATAAATGTATTAAACATTGAAGGAAATGATTTCATTAACTCTTAAGGTCTAAATTCGTTAGAATCCGATTCTTTAAATTGATTAGGCCACATTTTATTTCACTAATATTTCCACACTGTAAAAAATTCCTTTAGTTTATTTAAATTTAAGAATACATTTTAGAATTAAAAAAACATTTATCAATTTAAAAATAGAGAATATTACAAAAAATACTTTGTTTCAGGTAAATATAAATTTTAGAAGGCTAAATCAATATTCATGCTTATTTAAACCAATTTAAGATTGATTAAAGACACAATTTATGAGGATATTTTTAACACCGAAGAGAATAAACAAAACATTTATTCACGTGTACATTAGAATATACTGCTAAAAAAAATTTAAAACACAGGCTCATTTAATGCAAAGTGTGGCAATAAGTTAACAAAGGCTTGATGGCAAACACAGTTATACAGATGCAGACATTTACTCTATTTCTCCTATCAAAAAGGAACAGTTTCTTGAAACATTAACTTCCTGAGATCCAATACCCTGTGAGGGTAGTGATAGCTGCGTAACGAAAAGGACCATATAATGTTCTTCTGCACGTTGCGATAAGAATTGACTGATGATTTCTTAAAGTTGATGCTTTCATATTCAGACCGACAAGCTGTAAGTCCTGCTGTAGCCAATGTTAGAAAGTTATCAATGTTACGATTCGTACCTGGCAATATTAGCTTTACTTCTACTACGTCAGATGAATTTATCGAAAAACATGTGACGGAGTTTGCAAATGAGCAATTTAATCGAAAAGAGTGGAAACTTATGCAATTTGTGACCGTCTTATTATGTGCATAAACTTCATTGTTGTTGGTACTGCATCCTACCGCTTAAATCTGAGTAAACCTTTCCGTAAATGATAAGATAACGACTTCTATATATACGAGTCAAACACATAACACTTTCGCAGTTGCATATCAGTTATTTCGACAAAAATTAGTTATATATCACTAGAAAAAGGAACTATTTTATTTTTGCTCTGATCGTCACTTATGTGACATTTGTTCATTCTGCTCGTAAGTAGAATATAATGTAATGTAATATAATATATAATGATATATAATTTCGTATCGTATTTGATAGGATTTGATATTACATAATAAAATACCATACTGATCATATATAGGAGTACTTATGGATGTAGAAAACAGCAGTAATTAGTCCTAAAATATCGGCACGCGCTGCCACCTCTGTCACATAGTCATATATAAAAATATCTTAAAACTTCACGTAATAAAATCATTTATGCAACACACAAACATACACACAACAAGTTTATAAAATTATTTTGAAAAATATTTTGTTTAATCGCGTATGGAATAAATTTTTTTAAAATTATTGTTGCTAAATCTCGCCACGCTACACCGTGTAACGCGTTTTCTCATTTCAAAGTGTGTCTATCGTTATCTTTATTATTTTGAAGAAATTTCCATGGTGTTAATTAGTGAACAGCTATTATAAAAATAACAGAGTGCCGATAAATAAGATGCGCTTTTCACACATTCTCGAAAAAAAGTTCTTAAATAATGCACACAGGCTATGGGTTCCACCAATCGTGGATCAGGTCCTTCAAGAAGTCATTTGCGAGAACCTTTTTGAAATGGTAATATATTTCGAATTAAAGAAACAATCTAAAATTAAAATCGACGACCTGGGTTTTCTAGGTATTTCATACCATTTCTTGAAAAAATAATACGTCCCAAAAATAACATATTCTCGCGTACCTGAGATTTCGTTTAAATAAACTAAACATAACCTGAGGTTCCGTTGAAATAAACGAAACTCAACGATATAAAAACTAAGCAGTTTTTCTTACACAATTATTTCTTGGAAAAGCGGCTACAAAAAAAGCTTTTTAATTATAATCCCGATTCTATACCTTCGAAAAACTTAGTTTTCTGATTCTCTGTGATTTTTTTGATTTTTGATTTCTTATCCTTGATATAATTATTTTAAGTAGAAACCCTAGGAATCTATTTATACCCACGCATGTATTAACACTTAATACACTTTATTCTATACTTATAACATTCTTCAAAATAAAAAGATATCTTTAGACAAGTTGATTAATAACATGTATCGGTCATAATTTTGCGTCTGGTATACAGGAAAGAGCGAGTTTTCACCTATTCAAATAAAGAAATCAAAGTTTTCAAGAAACTGAAATAAGTAAAAATAATTTTCTCCTTTGGGTTTAAGCCACTTTAGCGGAACCGTGTCCGATTTTAGTGGAATATGAAACTAAATTTATTAAGCCTAAGTGCCAAGGGCGAAGTCAAAACCATGAAAATATTTTATTTTTGTTTGTTAAATAATTATCTGAACTAATGAAAATCGTGGGTCCCAAGAGGTTGGAGCTTTTGCAATTTCGACTTTTTTCCGCTTGCGTAGGATTTATGTGATCATATCACTGACTCAGCAACAAAATGTAGGACAGACTCATTCTGATATAAATTAATAATTTACCAAATTTGTCTGCTATAATGTAAAGATTATATTCCTGATCTGTTTTTAAAAAAGGTGTAAATTATTCTAGCCATATATTTAATCACTTTTGTAAAAGAAACTGAGCTGTTTGGAGAAAGAACGCATTCGTAATTGTGTTGCACAACCTCATCTTAAAAATTGTATTTTTGCTACATAAAGCATGTTTCACTGTGTAGGTTTGAAAGAATATAGGAAATTATTATATTTTCTTTGAGTCCTTATTTTAAAAAAATGGTCCTAAATGATCTATAAAAAGCATTTTGGATTTACCTGATTATCTGTCAAAATGCTATAAAGAGGCTTTAGAACATTCTAGATTTCAGTCGCACAAAAGATATTATAAGCGGAAGTATAATTTACTGACTATCGTTTAGAAAATCAGGGTTAAATGATAAGTATTAAAAAAAAAATCAATTTATTAACCCCTCTGTGCTGAAAAGTTTAATATGTTGCAGAATTTTTGTTGCTGGGTGCAGAATTCACGTCCTTAAAAAGATCAGAAATTAGCCGAAACTACGAGAAGAAAAAAAGATAAGTTTTCTGATTTGTAAATTATAGTTTTAGAAATAAATGTACACATAAATGATTTTCAAAATATTTTATTGATATTTTCATAAGAAATACAAAATATGAATAAACCATTGGTTTTAGGAATAAGTGAATATTTCATTGACTGCCATATATGTATAAACTTGTGGGATTAATATCGTATTTTTTTTAAATATCACATGTTATGCAGGGGTTAATTTTAACCCAAAGGGGCTTGCACCTCTTTTTTTCTTCCAAAATCATTGCAGCAATGCCTTTCAATTATCTTGAGACCAAAAAGAAAAAAATCTCTAGCGGGATTGTTGAATCAACTCAATTTTTTTCTTTCATTTTTTGGTTATCGTGTATATTTTTGTAAAAATAACTACAATGTAGTGCTAAATCAGGTTAAAATGTACAGTTTGTCATCGAATTAAATGATCTAAACGTTAAAATCTTTAGAATTATGGGACCCGTGCAAATTTTTGAAAACAGCTTGAAAATGACCGTTTTTATTAGTAGCTTATGAGATACAGCCTCCAGAAATTAAATGCTTCCAAGTAATTTAAAAAAATATTCATAATTTTATTTTTTGTGAAATAGCATATTTCCTATGCACTTTAGTTAAGGAAAAAAATCTCAGTGTAAGTTAAGGAAGACCTAATTTCCAGAAAATTAAAAATTCATAACAATACTTTATTTTGATAATTGTAAAAGTTTTTGGAAACAAGGTCAACAGATAAAAAAACTCTTGAATTTCAGTATATAAAAATTTTGGCTTTGTTTCAAACCTGATGTGGTTCCTTTTCAAGCCTAAAGGAACCACATCAGGTTTGAAACGTAGCCAAAATTTGCATATACTGAAATACAAGAGTATTTTTATTCGTTGACCTTCTATCCGAAAATTTTTACCATTATCAACTTTAAAAGGTCAAAACTAAACAAAATGATTAATATTATATTTTGCATACTTGCGAAGTTATAGCGTATTGAAAAATGCTTACTTTTATGACAGTCCTTTAAAATGTAATTTTTTTTTAAAATAGCGAATATCTACTGCAGTTTGCTTTAAGAATTGCTCTTATAATAATAAAAGTGCATGAAATCACTCATAAACCTAAAAAAACTTTAATAATTTTTGATATATATCCATCAAATTAATTTTTCTTTCAAAAATTCATTTCGTATTTGACTCGAAAATAATGTCGGGTATACTAAGTTTTAAACTAAACAATCAGAAAAATATTAAAAGTTTGCACGATCTTAAATACACTGCATATACTTTTGGAATAACAGAGATATATGGTTCCAAGTAGTTTTTCTAAAAGCTACAATTATCGTGCAGAATTTCTGAAAATAAATACAAGAATTTGGACAACCAAGATAAAATATTCCTATTGAAATATGAAAAAAAAGGAAAACGCTTCTTCTCGTAAAAAAGAGAACGACACCACGATGCTCACTTCCTGACATGCCAGATTCAAGGAAGATTCAAATAAAAAACTATCATAAACATATCGGAACCTTCCGGTGAGGGTCAAAGGTAAACTGGTTGTAAGCATACCTGAGAAATCCATGATAAGCACATCAGAACTAAAAAAAGTAAAAGAAACTTTAAAAGTGTATGAAAGCTCAGGGATAAATATTATTAATGAGACTAGAATATCTCTTATTAAAACTGTCTAAATCTGTCTTTAAATTAATAGTCTGGCAGTCTTTCTGGCAGACCTCTTAATACTAGGATAGAGGAAAACAAAAATTCTGTTCGTATCATAGAAAGGAATTTATGTTTACCATAATTTATATAGAAATAATGTTGTTATTTTTCAAAGTGAAATTAATGCAAGAAAGAAAGAATTTAGGTTAATGCTTTACATTAAAAAACAGAAGAATTGACCTATTAACTTTAAGACTGATTTGGACAAATTAAACAAGAGTTATTTTAATGTGATTAATTATACTACGCAGCACAGAGTTTTCATAAATTTTTTAAATTTTATTTTATTTTCTTTAGTTTTAATGTACTTATGACGGATTTTTCACGAATGTTTATAAACAGTCTACCTTTTGAACCTTTTGAATTCTCAGGTGTCAGGAAGAGAGCATCATGGTGTTGGTGCTGTTCCTGTATGCTTACGGTTTTTCTTTCATTGTGTTTTTTTTCTTCTTATTTTTTGCCTTAATAAGGGTTCTATATGAGTGCCAGAACGTTGGTTCTTATGTTTTACAGATGGTTTTAATTGTTATTTGATAACAGAGGACCACAAAATGGTTTTGGGAATCTACTGGGATTCTAATAGGTATACTTAATGCATTTAGGGTCACTGAACACGAATCCCTTCGCAGAATTTAGCTAGCATGTTAGGGTTTGCAGTCAAATTCAAAAATATTCAAATACCTTAAATTTCTGTATAAATTTCTTTCCCAAACCTACAAACCCCAAATTAACAAGCCTC
Organism: Druon quercuslanigerum; assembly: GCA_010014905.2. Taxonomy (NCBI): domain Eukaryota; kingdom Metazoa; phylum Arthropoda; class Insecta; order Hymenoptera; family Cynipidae; genus Druon; species Druon quercuslanigerum. The sequence continues at coordinate 6,878 of JAAAKG020089625.1, read as the reverse complement.
AAATCCGCAAAATAACAAGCCGCAAACCCACAAACCCCGAAACCCCAAATCAACAAACCAGAAACTTAGCAGCTCCATATCAACAAACCCAAAAACCCTAAATCAACAAGGATTAAACCCACAAACATAGAAACCCCGGGCCACAAGCCTTCAAATGTGATTTCACATTTACTCAACTTATATGATGGCCTGAGTTTGAAATAAACTCATACTTACTTCCCGCATCACATACGGACTGCACGATCCATAATGCTTATTTATTGGTCTCCTCGTTGCTAGAAGTTCTTTGTACGGGCTTGAAAACTTGGATTTTTATGATAAAGTTATTGTATTGCAATACTTGTACTAAAGCTAGGATATTATGTGCGTTTTATTTAGCACTTTAAGTTTTTGTCCCATAAATTTTGTATTCAGAATATCTTTTTTCGAAGAAAAATCAGGATGCGCAAAAATAGTCCTGATAAGTTTTGTCTAGTTTGTGGCGAATTCATTTTGAAAAGAAACAGGAACATTTTTACAGATAATTACAAAACAATATATAACTCTTGCTATCTAAATGCTATGACTGCATTTTATGAGACTTGGATACCAAATATTTCGTGCGCTTATTTTGCGGCATATCTTAGTAAATGTCAAACGGGAGATAAAAGAAAGAAACGACTTAGTTTTCCTATGATCTGGCGAGAACCTGAAAATCATATAGAGGACTGTTATTTCTGCTTAGTTTCTGCAATTGCATTGAATTTACAAAACAGATCTGATATTTTATATCCCTCGGTCGCTTCTGTTACAATCCCTATTCGAGAAAACATTCTTGAAGCCGCAGTTGGCAGAGAAATAGAGGAAAACGAATTCATGGAAGTAAATAAAGAATTTTCAGAACCTTATGCGTCTACAAATATTGCAAATGGTGAATCTTATCTTGAATAAGTCGATGACGAAAATATAAAAGCTTCTAAAATGTTTAATCATCAAGAACCTAATGATCTCGTAAGAGATGTGAGACTCTCAAAAGAAAGCTTTGACTTTCTAGCATCTTGGCTAAAAGAAAAAGGACATCTTTAAAAAAATACTAAGGTATTTGTTTTTTGCAACAAGAACAAGAGATTGTAGATACTTATTAATCACTAAGAGGTGCTTTTTGTCTTTAGGGTCCTTTAGAAGTTGTCCTTTCTTCGCCGATGGTTAAAATATGGTTTAGATGTTGTGTTCGTTGAGCATTCTCTATTAGTTCTGTGATACCTTGGATGTGAGGTAGGACGGCGGTCGCTTATCTCTTTCTTTTTTTATTAGGTTGTTTTAAATGGATTTCAAAGGTGCGTGGTCTTATTGCTTTATCAATTTGTTTGATTGTGTAATCGTGCTGTATTAGGATTTGATTAACGTTTTGTAATTCCTTTTGCAAATTGCCTTTATCTGTTATGGAAACAGCTTTTTATACAAGGGAGATGATAACCGATGGTTTTTGAGATAGGTGGTGAGTAGAGGCATGTAAGTACCTGTTTGTATGAATGCGTTTTCTGTAAACTTCATGTCCTAATGTATTATCCGATATTTTCAAACTATTACACCAAAGAAAGGCAATTTTCCGTTTTTCTCAATTCCCATGGTGAATTGGATTTTAGGATAGATATTATTATTAGTTCACGTAATGGAACAAAAATTTTGGTTTAAGCTTGGATTGATTGAATAGGTTGTTGAAAGAAAAGTAAGCATTATTGAGACAGCGCTCTTTAACAGGTATGAGCTTGGAGGGGAAGTTTTTAAAATATTTAATAATATTAATTGTTTCAGAGTTTGGTACTTTCATAAAGAGAGATGTTACTTTGAAACTCACTATGATATCTTGGAATTGAATACAAATCTGGTGTATCTTATTGATAAAGTCAAAAGAGTTTTGGACGTGAGTAACACAGTTTCCTGTGAAAGGATTTAGTTTATCAGCAAGGAAGCGTGCTAGCTAGTAAGTAGGTGAATTTATTGCTCTGAGGATCGGCCTGAGTGGAATGTTGTTTTTGTGGATTTTTGGAAGTCCGTAAAGTCTTGGAGAGATAGGGTGAGTAGGTATTAATTTAGATATTTTTTCTTTGTCAAGTTTAGTGTTTTTTAAAAGGTTTTTTTTTACTGACTACTGTTTTCGTGGGTTTCGTTTTAATTTTTTTTTATCGTCAGTTAGAAGGTCCATGATTTTGTTATAGTTTTCTTTATTTATTATTACTGTTGTGTTGCTTTTATCTGTGGGTAATATTATAATGTCTTTATTCCGATTCAGTTCTTTAATTGAGTTTTTCTCTTGTTTTGTTAAGTTTGAGAAGGGCATTTAGGGTAAGCGTAAAATTTTGGCCGTCCAACGTCGTTTCTTATTCGGCTTTTCAAGTGGAAGGATATAAATTGTGGATTTTAAATTACTGTGATTTTTTCTTTTGGGACTTTGGAGAAAGCTGTTGCAAAATTGAGTCTTTCAGATAAAACTGAAATCATTGCATTGTTAAAAGGATTGTCAGAGATGTTTTTTACAGTGTTAGTTAGTGCCGATTGCCTTACTGAAAGTAATTTGTTAAATTTTATTTTCTGTTTTTGTGTTTGAAGATCTTAATTTCGTTAAGATGGGTCAAATGATATGCGATCCACTGTAGAGAAAGTGTCGAATCTGAGATTATTTAATAGGAAAAGATCAAGTAAGACAAATTTTATGTATTGTTTTTTTTCTTTTAAGAGAAAAAAACTTTTTTATGCAAGATTAATTTCGATTTTGAATTTCTCAAACTATTTTTTAATTGTAAGAATTTTTGGGTGATTTCGTTGTCACTGCACTGTTTAAAAAAATCTAAAGATGTTAGTAGCTCACCTTGAGAAGTCATGCAGGTTATTTAGTTTTTATGTATACCCTTTTACGATGCCAAAATTGCTGCTTACTAAAGTAAATTATGACGAACATAACTAGCAAATATGGAGTGACTTAAAGATCATAACAATTCTACTCTGTCTTCAAAATGGATTTGTTAAATTTGCTCATTTTTTGTGGGAAATAGGATAGTCATGATTCTGCTAACCATTATTGTTAGAATGTGTGCGCTTATGTACTTGTATGTTAGTGTGGGGATTTTTTCCTTCTGCCCCTCTCTGTTCACTCCCCTACACCGATACAGGCCTCTGCCGGCTCGCGCGCTCGTATTAGTTAGTTATGCAAAGTCAAGCGTTACGAAAAAGTGCTGTCTTTGATTATTATTAAAGAACTATAGATTAAAGAAACAAGTGTCTAATTATTACCACCCTGTCCATACCTCCATCAATTATACAAAGAAAGTTCATACGAAAAGTATTTTTACCACCTTTGCACATTAAACTTGGGCTTGTCAAGCATCTTATTGAAGCTTTAAAATAAAATTACACTGATGCTTTGAATCATCTCTTTATGAAGTTCCAAAACCTATCTAAAGCAAAAATTGATGAAGGGGTTTTAAATGTTGTATCAAAACAAAAGACAAGTCAAATAATGAGAAAGGTATCTATAAGAAAAGATTATAATCGAAAGCAGAAAAAAGGTGTTTAGTTTGGGGATTGAGAGCAGTAATACCATAAAATTGAAGAGGTATAATATTAAAAGAATGGCATGCTAGAAACCATTATTCCCGCCCTTAATTATATTGCCTTAGCTAGACTAAGCATGGTGCCCCATTCATTGCGATTTCGCAGGTCATGATTACTCCTAATAACGGAAAAACTGAAATTTAGGATTTAGAATCATCAAATACTTTTAAAAAAATCTATATTTTTTCTTATAGCTGCACTTGAAGAAGAGCCACCTAATGGACAAAATACTAGAATTGGAACTACTCGAGGTGTTTATAAAAGCAAAATTTATTACATTTAATTACCTGATTCTCCTACAATGGTAATTTCAGCTTAAAATTTTGAGAAAAGCTCCTGATTATAAACATTTAGATACTTTTCTAATAAGAAGATTGCTAATTGCGTCAAGTTATAGCGGAATGTTTTTACAGGTGATGTATTTGTTTAAAAACACATAATTACAAAAATAGTGACGAACTTTTCAAGAGAGAACCCTAAATATTTATTAATAAATGTTTTTAAAAAGATTTAAGTCAAAGTAATTCTCGAGACCTCAAATTACATCAAGATATATATTGACCCACCTCTTCCATCTTTTGCTAACTCTGTACCATAAATTGATGCAACTAAAGATTAAAAAGAGTTTTGAGAACATAAAGCCATACCCATTTAATATTCTGCTGTGAGAAACGAGCAAATTTCTGGAATTGAAGCTTATAACGAATCAATATTTTTGGCTTTACAAAATATCCACCATTTTCATTAACCACAATCATATTGCTTCTTCGTTTATTTTGCTAATGATGAAAACATAACATTTTCCCTTTCTGCTGAGACTTACTTTAATTCGAATGGCTTTTTAGCAACTAACGCGCATCTAGAGTAAGTGTGTTCCACAATGGATGCGATTGTCTAACAATCGCACGAAGTAAATTAAAATTTGTATTCAATCATACAAGTTTCAATTCAGATAACGACATGTAAATTAGGAATGACGGTTGAGCTGGCCAATAAGGTACTACTAGAATTCGCCTAGCGTTCTCAAATAAAATATTTTGTAAGAACCTCAATATTATGGAGAAAGGAGGAAGAGCATCAGCAAATATTTATTCCAATTTAAAGTGAAGGCATCGACTACGATAGAATCTGGGGTCTGCTTTCAAGATGCTTTCAAAGACCTTTTTGCTAAAAGATCAATATCTGACTGACCAAACTCATTTACTATAATATGAAATGATCTATCCGATAATAATTATTCCGTTTCCGGTTCTAGCCTTCTTGATTCGAAGTCTGCTGCAAAATTATCCTTAGCAAATATATTTGAAGGAAATAGCCTACAATCTCTTTCTTCGCACCAGTTCCATATCTTGTTCTTAATAATAAGCACTATGGCAGTAGTGTTATATACCCCTATTAAAACGTTCCAAATTTTCAAATGACTTGCGAAATATTTGAGACCCATCAAGGCTGTCATTAGCTCTAGACCATTGATAGGTTTTGATGTCTCAGTATTCGTCCAGAAACCATGGGCACGTTTCCCCTCTTATGGAGCTTTTGAACCTGTAGGGGATGAATCTGTAAACATTTCAATATATGTATTGAAACACGTGATGGAGTTTCTAGCGTTGGAGATGTTCAACTTCCATCATTCAAGGTCAGATGGCAAGATATTCACTACAGACATGGCTGCCTCAAAATCATTATTATTTTCTGGCAAAGCCAAAACTTTAACGTATTCGAAATTTCTCAAGTAGGCCAATTCGTATTTTAAGGTTCAGAAGCATGAAACGAATGTTAAATTGTTTTTGTTATTTAAACCTTTTGATTTAGGAAATTACCTTTGACTTATTACCTTTTGGGATTTCAAAAGTCATGTCCTTCGAGTTATAGTTCAATACCAGATACCTACATCGTTATGCGTGCAATAGATTACTCTTTCTTAAATTAATTGCCAACCCTAATTGTTTCTTTCGACTTCTCTTCAGTGGGGGGCACCATTTTGAGCCGTCCATGGTGCTCTCATCGGCTGCGGCTAGTCGGCTAACCAGTTGGTCCTCACGCTCTGACCAGAGTGGACGTGTATCGTCTCCTACTAGGCCTCGTAAAGTGTGTGTATCGTGGGTGCAGTGAACTATCATGAACTATCATAATTGTGTGAGGCTTTCCGTGATATAGTGATATAATAAAGTGACATAATAATCAGGATTACAACAAAGTATACTTATTTAGGACTTCACTGATCTCCCATCACCCACTCTCTCCCTTCAGAACCGAACATTTAGTCCTTCGAGCCGGATGTAGCGTGTAAGCGTATCTCGCTCGGAAGCAATTCTGTGGCGTCTCCAGCGAATCAACACGTGGCCCAAATTGGTTGCAGCTTCGGCCCAGTGTGAAGCATATCGTTGAGGCTGTAGCCAGTAGATGTGGATCTAGATGCATTGAAGACCACTTTAAGGCGACGTTGATGATCTCCCCGTTGATTCTCGAAGAAAATTCTAATGGTTGATATTTCAGTAAAAAAGATGTAATTTTGTAATCAAAGCAGTTAAATTCAACCAAAAAGATAAAGTTTTAACAAAAGGTAAAACTTTTAACCAAAAACTATCCTTCAGTCAAGAGAGAACAACTTTTTGTTAAAAATGCATAGTTACTGATTCAACACGCCTTTTTTTATAATTCCACAATTTGTTTAAAAATGTTGTTCTCTCTTGACTGAAGGATAGTTTTTGGTTAAAAGTTTCACCTTTTGTTGAAACTTCATCTCTTTGGTTGAATTTAACTGCTTTGATTACAAAATTACATCGTTTTTATTGAAATATCAACCATTAGAATTTTCTTCGAGAATTTATGTTTTTAATGGAGCTCATATATGTCAAATTGAATGAATCTCCCACACATCCACACATGATCGAGCAATCTCTCATTACTTGCATGCGGCACCAAGGATATGAGAGCACGATAGCAGATGCAGTCGAGACCTGTCCTGCATACATCTCTCTCTCTCTCTCTCTTGCTATCCTTCTCTTGCACTAATCATTTTGCTTTCCTTTAGAGGCCTTTAGACCATGCACACGTGGCACACATTTCTTTCTTTCGCCTCCCTTGCATGCACACACGCACGGCATATGCTTTTATTCTGCTTTCATGCATTTCTTGGTTACGGTGCCTACGGCGGGCGGAATCTTTCTGAACTGCCATCGCTCCATCAATTGTCGAGCTGACAATTGTGCAACTGGCACTGAGTGATGTGTTGCAAAGATGTTCCACAACCATTCTGGAGAAACCCGAAGCCGACTGGACACCTG
>JAAAKG020089614.1:0-16389 GCA_010014905.2 Druon quercuslanigerum | reverse complement strand
ACAACGCGCATGACAAAAATATAGAAACGTTCTTACGCTTTGTAAACTGGTCATAATTCTTGGAGGTGTTTTTGTCCAACCTCTGCCGGCCAAACGCATAGGGAGATACCACTCCTTACTATTACTTCGTGCAATGAACCAAATACATGGGACCAAACTTTACTTTTTTAATATCTTCGTAATGACTAATAATTATTATAAGTGAAAATACCTAATTGTACATGTAGACGGTCAGTACCTATTCTATACATTCCGGCTTCAGTCTAAATGTCGACGGCCATGGCTAACCTAAGATTTGCAAGTTACATTATGAAGATATAATTTTCATTCTGAGTCACTAGTACGCGTTGTTCAATGCAAGAAAGTTGAAAATTAGGTAAATATCTTTACAATTAGTTTGCTTATTACCAATTATTTTGTCTAACCTCTAAAAGCGAATAATTGTTTTGACAGGTATTCAGATGGGTGACAGCGTGCTTCAACACTCCACAACGTCAGCAACTCCCAAAATTAGCCAAAATTCAGTCTTAAAATGATAATTTTCCCTAGATACTCAGACGTGCAACTGCTGTCATAGGAAGAAATATTAGACTAGACATTTTCATTTTTAGATCACTGAAATTTGAGCTGAAAAAAATATAACAGCAGTGTTTTTCTGTGTATTTGTACATCTTTGTTGTATAAGTTGACTGCAAATTTTGATTAATTAGTCAAGCAGTCCGGATTATGTTGACTCTTACCTCTTTTTTCTCACATTACGATGTTCGGTCGATTGCTTCGGATGTAATAATCCGCTTGGATAATAACATTTCAATATAAGATGTAATCTTCTTTTTTAAAATAGGGCATTGGAATGAATGCATAGAAATTCTGTTAAGAGTCTGATTTTATTTCCTTTTTTATATTCAAGTGATCGACCCAAATTCCATCTTACTTTGCTAACATCCACATCCAACCTGATCTTCCATGACGGATATCGAACCCGTGTTAAGATAAAGACTGCATTTGTAGGCCTAGTTCTGCGGCCCAACGTTCTAACGGTTGCCACACCAGCACAGTATACAAGAGTTACCACCTCCTACGCTGTCTGTGTTGAGTTCAAATACGTAAGTAAAACCTTGCTATTGAGGTGTTCTATTGGTGCACGCATATCATTTGTGAGGTTCATCGTGAAGAGAAAATGCTTTAGTGCTGGTTCTACATATCTGAACTCTAGTAAATCATGACAAAAATTCCTATCAAGGTGTAGTTTTTATGGGATTTTGCTGTTCACATCGTCGTTCTTAATATCCGGATGTGATTGTAGTGGACCCGGTACTTGATATTCATTATCCCTAGCACATTTTCCTGCAGCTTCAGTCAAGTAGTTGTTGCGCACATCTTCCAAGGGGAGTTAATAAATAGGAAGCTGCTGCTCCACTTTCATTTTGATAGCAGCTTTTTTTACATCTGAAAGCGATTTGTTTACAGATATTGAGCCTTTTTTATCCGCCAGATTCTGCTAATTTATTCTTGTGGCTAGCTCTGGGTATTCAAGTAAGAAGAGTCTATGGTGTTCTGTCCTCACACTTTGCCCACATTTCTCTGACAAAAAATAAAGGCGCATAACATCTCTGTTCATATGGTATTTCCATTTCAGTCGCCTTTTTGGTTCTGGAATCTCTGCTTCTGCCTCTGGTTGTATTAACACATCCACCTCTAGAGGATGTGGTGGTGGTCGATCATCAACAGGTTGAGGAAGAACCTTAATTGCCTCTGCTTGACTGTGTGACGCTGTTTCCTATAACTGATGTTCATTGTCGTCATTTTTTCACGCTAAATGAATTAGTTGTTTAATCTCCATTTCTCGGTCTTCTGTCATGTGTAGATTAGTCCAGGTGTCTTTCACCTTAGGAATGAGATCAATTAGTGTACCTTTCTTCATATTAGGATTCTATGCAGCAAATTTCGATCTTAAATTGTATCCTTTTTCCATTTTCGTTTCAAACTTCCCACTTTCGTAATGGAGACTCATCAAATCCTCTTTTATTGTGGTATTTCACTTTATGCTCTCTCCTGGTATATCCGTGGAGGTGGTTGGCTGCAAATAGCTAACGCTAGCCATAGCATACTCAGCAGGCACAGTTGATCCTCCACTGCTTACCGTTTGTTGTAGTTGTTCTTGCTGGTCTGTACCTGTCCTTCGATAAATCCGTCAGATTGTGAATAACGCGGGGTCGATGATATGCATTGAAAACCCCATTCAGTTGCAAAGTCTTTAAATTCTTTGCTGATCAGATTGGTACCATTATCAGAGTAGAGCTCGCTTGGCACTCCATGTCTCGAAAAAACCTGTCTACACGAATTTATTATTGTTTCTGATTTTATATTTTTCAATTCTATAGTTTCCGGGTATTTTGAATACATATCAGCGATCAACAAATGGTCTTTATTGTACAAGCACAAGACATCCATGGCAATAAATTCCCAGGGACGTTATCGAAGATCTCAATTAATGTTTCTTGCGTATTAGCTTTAGCATGACTTAAGCAGATTATGCAATGAATGACTTTGTCTTTAATCTGCGCCACCATCATCGGCCAATCAATAAAATATCTAGTTCTGTTTACAGATTTTCCTACCCCCCATATGATTGTAATGTACTTTCTCTAACATTTCTTCTCTTAATGCCCTTGGTATAATTATTTGATTTTCCTTTAATATTAGCCCCTTACTCTCTACGAGATCTGATCTACCTATCCAATACTGACTTGCTGTTTGCGGTACCTGTTTTTTATCACCTGGCCATCCCTCCTTAAATAACTTTTTTAATTGCTAAAATTCGGTATCTTTTTCCGTTTCTTTAAAAAGTCTATTCATCGTGTGATCCGAAATATTAAACATTAAATCAACCAGATCGACCTGTAGTTCCGTTTCGTCATTTAACGCGAATGTTTTGTCCTCGAAACGCGCTCTTGACAGCATATCCAACATAAATATGTTTTTACCCGGTTTATAGCCAACATCTATTTCGTACATCTAATTGTTGAGCCTAAAACGTTGAAGTCTTAGAGGACACTTATCTAACGGTTTCTTGAAGATCACCTCTAACGGCTTATGATCCGTTTCTACCATTACTTTTTGACCGTAAATCATCCAAGATCAATCGCAAGCATTTCTTTTGCAATCTGCGCATAAGGCGTTTGTGCTTCCGTTAGTGTTTTTGAAGCATATGCTACTGGCTCCTTATCCTGAAAAAGCACTGCCCCTAATTCATCTTTAGAACTATCGACAAAGAGTGAAATGGGCTTGGCCACATCATAATATTTCAGAACTGTCAGTTTAATGATTTCTTTTTTTAAGTCCTCGAGCTCTTTTTGCCAATGAGTGGACCAATTCCATACCACTCCCCGTTTACATAAATTTCGCAGGTTTGTTGTCATTGACGACAAGTGCGGGATAAATTGTGACACATAAGTTATCGTACCTGAAAATCTTTTTATGTCCGCAACATTTATCGGGTCTGGAATTCTTTTGATTGCTTCGATTCGGTTCTCGTCAATTCTTACACTTTTTTTCGCTTAAGATATGGCCGACAAAGTTAACTTTATTTAATCCTATTTGGCATGCCATTGCAATTGCAATTAAAGATGCATTTCCCTAAAGCTTTTGCTCTGGAGCCATCATACATCTTTAATATTATGTTAGTTTTTTTCTATTTCTCGATTTAATTTTAATTCGTTTACAATTTCCAACGGTAACACATTTGCCTGTGCACCAGAGTATAATTTAAAATGTATCAATTCATTTCTGTTAACTATCTTCATCTCTTGGAACCATTCTTCCTCGTTATCTCCTTTAACTCCGTTTATTTTTACTATCATCCCTGTATAAAATTCGTCGTCTGTGCTATCACTATTATTTGCCACTTCTAACAAGTTAACATTTTTTACACGACACATTCTCGCGAAATGATTATCTTTATTACATTTATAACATACCTGACCGAACGCCGGACACTTTTAGTTTCTGTGAACATATCCGCATTTACTGCAAGTCTTCTGTAAACTCGTCGATGGTTGACCTTGGACATGCACCGATGTCGCTGATGCACTGTCGCTATTCGCAGCTCTTGAACCATTGTCTTGCTACTTTCTTGTGATCCCCTTTCTTGAAGCCCCTCTCTGGATTTGCTGAAATGATTTCTTGACAGCATTGATGTCAGCTATTTGCTGACCTTCCATTACTTCCATTACACGAAGGCTCAGTTTTAATTTTCTTTTCAGGTTAGCATCTCGGATACCTTACACTATCTTCTATTTGATTAATTAATTAATTATTTATTTATAAAATAATTATTAATAAATCTGTCTGCGCACTTATTCTTCGTAAATCGGACACAAATTCACCGAAGGATTCAGATTGTCCTTGCATCCGGCAATTAATCTTGTAAGTTTCTACACTCGTATTTACTTTAGGAACAGAGTATTGCTCGAAATATTTCAGAACTGTATCAAAAACTCCGCCTTCCGCATGTGCAAAATCGAATGTATCAAAAATGCGAAGAGCCTCTTCGCCGATGATATGCATCAACAAAGCTACTTCAATTTTCTCTGTCTTGATATCCCCACCCGATGCGATCATGTACATTTGAAAAGTCTGTTTCCAAATTTTCCACTCTTCTGAAAGATTTGCAGCACTTATATTTAACTGACGAGGTGGCTTTATTCCCTCCATTTTTCTCAGTTGTTGATTGGGATCCTTTTCCTCACTGTTATTTTCTGCTTCATCTATTTTTATTTTTTCGTTCTTTTTCAATTCTGGCTTTTCTAATTTGTTCCTTTTCTTCTCCCGCACGCTGAGATTCTTTACACACTTTTTGAGCCTCTTTCTTTGCCTGCTTTGCTTGTCCAGCCTTTATTCTTTGTTCTCTTTCAGACATGCGGCTTCTCATACCATTTCTCGCTTCGCTGTTTTTTTATCACTTCCATTTACACATCTTTTTTCATTTTCGCCATGTTCTCTATTTTCACTATACACTATGAATCACTCGACCGACTGCGCCATGTTAGGTATTTGAAGAATACCGATTAACATCTAAACAATGAATTTATTGTATGACTCAGATATACCTCAACTTTCGTACGAACATAATGAAAATTTGAGATATTTGAGTATCACTGACACATGAGCTGTGATAGACCTTTTCATCTACGAAAATGATATTGCGCAAGCGAGAAAAATATATAGCACTTTCGTGTGAGTTTCGGACAATTTTTCACTGTAACGTATGTGGGAATAGTAAAAATCAGCAAAAAACTATTACAAGCAATTGGAAGTTAAAACACTTCGCACAGAAGAAATTTATGATTTACCAGGAGAAAATCCATTGAAAAGAAAAAAGGTTGGTGCGCCCAAGAAGTGCTGTTTTGGAACATGTAAAAGTGACAGTCGGTGCAAGTCGTACTTGGAATGTACTAATTACGTCATTACATTTCTAAAACCCTGTTTAATATTCCGAAAAGATGACATTCCCGATGGTTCACTTAAAAATCACATTAAAAATTGCGTAAAATGCAGTAAAAGTTATAAGTGGGTGAAGTTATGTGCGCGCAGAGACGAGTATTTTTCATGCAAAAAAGATGTACACGAGGCCGTTGCATTTCGTGGGAGAAAGTGGTCCAACTGTAAAGTTTCCCAATCCCGTAAACAGTAAGAGCCAGCAAGAAAATTTTAAAGGTAAAAAAAATAATTAATAATATATTCTACAACTGTGGAAGAAGGAATTTTGAATGCCTCATATCAAAAACTTTTTGTAACGTACTGATCCAAATAAACCCTCTTTCAACACTTTATTTCAAATAATTTAGTTTAGAGCTGTTTGATTTTGAATATTTGATTTGTAATTACTCATTTTATATGAACAACTAAATATCGTTTAAATTTACCAAACTGCTATTTTCTGTCATTACAAAATTATTGATAGAGTGAGTTGAAAATTAAAGATTTAAAAATTTCAAATGTTTAAAACATTTGAATAGTATTTGAAAATGAATTAAAGCGTTTAATTACGAATTTATTAATTTGAAATTATTTTCATTACAAATAGTTCATTAAAGTTTAATCAGACGTTTAAAGCTCTTTAAATACTAACGTTTCTTATTGAAGCAGCTCAGTTTTGAAAATTAAAATCTGCATGTACATTCTTTAATTTCTAGAATCACATTAGAATCATCTTTCGAAAGGAAGTATTTTTCAATTATTTATACTCGAACTGCAGTTTATTAAAAAAAAGTCATGACATTAATTATATCTATTTGCATTTTTACGCTTTAAAATACATTATTATATAATATTATGTGTTATATAATAATAATAAACATCTCTCAAAAAATTTAACTGAGCTTATTTTAAATTATCGTGTGGCAAATCAGACCCCTTTGATGTCAAAGGGGTCCTCCAATCGACAGCGTGATAAAAAATTCATATTTCAACATCAAATTAAAAAAGACTTTAGAAACAACCCTATTGACGTTAAATGTTAGGGTAGAGATACGGTGCTAAGTAACTTTGGGGATCCAAACACAAATGATAACGGAAAGAGATTAGTTAGCCTAATACTTTTGAAAAGGTTTTATTTATTACACATACTTGGTTTAGGCTTAAAATGTTCCATATGTACGATATATCTTTGTAGAGGAGAAGGCCACAGTATAATTGACTTCGTTGTTGTGGATGAAAGACTAAGAGAGCTGGTAAAGGATACAAGTGTCAGAGAAAGAAAAGAAAGAGAAGCAAAGAATGAAAGAAACGCAAATCAAGATTAAAAATTTACAAAAACCGTAACAGCGAATCGATTTTTATAGTAAGATAAATGAAAGTATACGAGGTTTGTTTTAAAAAATGTGACTTCAAATTTCGCGGGCTACGCATGTTCGATTTTCGATTTTTTTGTTTTTGTTGGTACACACGTCCACAACAGATATTGATATCGTCAGCCATTTTGCATGTAAAGTTTTTGTTTTTGAAAAATATAATGGTTAGTCGTGTTTTGGTGTGCTTGGCGATTTTTTGCCATAAAAAAATGGTTGATTGATTTCAAGTGGTACAAGCTCTTCCCAGAAGGCCGAGAGAAGATGTTAATGACGACCCCGCTCGCCAATCCCAGCACGTCAACAACCGATAAAAAAATTGAAGCACTGAAGAAAATTGTTGTAGGGAATCGTCGAACATATCGATTGGTTTATGCCATGCAATACGCATGTTTTGGGCCTGAAACGTGTGGCAGCGAACTTTGTTCCGAAATTGCCGAATTTTGACCAAAAGAACCGTCGCATGAACACCGCTCAGAAGCTATTGAATGACTTCAACGACAATCCAGATTTGTTCAAAAGGGTCATAACTGGTGACGAAACATGAGTATATGGTTATGACGTCAAAACTAAGGCTAAATCGTCTCAGTGGAAACATCCTGAATACCCAAGACCGAAAAAAGTACGCCAAGTTCGATCAAATCAAGGTTCTGCTCACTGTTTTCTTCTATTACAATGGCGTGGTGCATCATGAGTTCTTGCCAACAAATCGTGCGATTAATAAGGAATATTACCTTGAAGTTATGTGCCGTTTGCTTGACGAAATACGAAAAAAGCCCAGATTTGTAGCGAAACAATTCATAGCGTTTGCTAATAAGGAAAAATTTTTCTGTGAATTTGTTGACCGAGAAAAAGCGTTTGACAATGTGGATGGGAGTAAACTTTGGGAAGTCCTGCAAGAGTACGGACTCGATGGATCACTTCTACAAGGACTACTATGTGTCCAAAAAGTATAGGCACCTCGATTTTTATACAGATTTTAATGAAAATTTTAGCAGAAAAAAATCTAAAAATATAGCCAATATGTGTGTTGCATATTAGAGCGATCATATCCTGTCAAACAAAAGGTGAAAAAGTAATATATATGGTTCCTTTGATCCTTTCTGTGAATTGAGGACTTGCAAAGAATGTTGGACACACTAGATACAAATATGAAAAGCATAGGCCACACAATGATCGTATATAAAACAAAAATATTGGGTTTTGTGGGAATAGGTAAGAAAACAATATGCAACATTGTACTTAATGATGGGAGAATAGAACAGGTTGATAAGCACGTATATCATCGTAGACTATTCACTAGTGACGAAAAAATAGATTTAGAGACAAATAGGCTTCATTATCAGAAGTGAAAATATATCAAATAAAACCAAAAGGGCAATACACAATTCTATATCGATAACTATAGAAGCTATAGAAATACGAGAGCTTCCATGAGAAAATGCATGGACGTGAATAAGGCTGAAGAGGTATGTCCAGGCAGAAAAGTGTGACAAGAAGTTTATAAAAAGAGATTCAGTGGACTGAATGGCCTCTGAAATAAAAGACCTTGGGTACTAATAGGCTCGATTGGGAAGCTTTATATTATGGCATTGTGAGGCTCTACACTTGGGGTGATCAGCAAAGAGAGAGATTGATCAAGCCTTTGGTTTAGGACACTAAAAAAATATACCAAAGGCCAATCCAATCTGTCAATTCTTTCGAAAGTTATCGTGCTAACAAACTAAAAATCTACACACTAATGAACAAACAAACGAACAAATCTAATACTATCTAATAATAATAATAGAATATAATAATAATTAGTTTTACGATAACGATTTCTAATATTGTCTATAAATAAAATAAAATAATCATTTCCAAATGCAGATTTATGTCGCTCAAGTCGCGAAAGTGACCAAGAATACCCATATTTCTAACAATTTTCAAAAATGTTATTTGGGGGGGGGGGTCTTGGGACTAAGGTGATTACAAAATCCTTAGTTCAAGAAATGATAACATTTTTTTATTAAATTGTAAGGTTATTGGTCAATTTTCCAAAATTTATCTGAGAAGAGAAAAGTATGTTATAGTTATATAGAGGGCGTGTTTAAAAAAATTGATTAGATGCATAAAGTACTCACAATATTGTAATTACTAAATTCATTCGTTATGGTGGGGCTATTCAAATGATGTACTAGTTTAAACTTGAGACAAAAACTGGTTTTATTTTAAGTATTTGATTGTTTTTGCGACTTGCTTACGTTGTCAAAATGCTTGTTAAAACAGTTATTCATGATAAGCGTTTTAATGTGGAAATTCGTAACTCTCTAGATAAAAAACTTTGAAATGTAAAGTTTGAATTTTGGGGTTTTACATTTCTTTACTTTATCATAAAAAATTGTCATTATTTATATATAGTCGTAGAAATTCACAATTTTCAGCAAAAAGAATGCATGGAAAACTAAGAAAAACTAAACTTACATTTTTCGGTAGTAAATTTTCCTACTATTTCATAGAAAATTGTGATTAAGCAGTTCAATTCAATAACGGTTTTCTAACTGCAAGAAAATCGTTATAGCTATTATGAGCTTATAAATTAGTTTTTTTATTATCTCACAAAGTATTCTCCTATGAAACTTGCGGAACTTATTACTAATTATTAACTAATAATATTAGCAGTAGCATACATTTAAAAGTCTAATAGAGTTTTTATCTTCATGCCTATAAATTTTGAACTATAATCAAACAATTTTGTAATTGAGAAATATCTGACACAAAAAACGGTATTAGAAAGGCGTGCACAATATTTCCACCAAATGTGCATCTTACACGACAGTTGTTCATGTTTGATTCTCTGTGTATGATTTCACGTGCAATAATGCATGTGTGAGTATGTGATACAGATTCTGATCCGCAAAGTACGTCAATGCAATGATGCAATATCGTAGGTAAAGACTTCACCGGTATATAAGGGGGTGTGTCTGCTACTTTCTGCATCAGTCCTCCTACAGCTACCTGTTCAACACTACTGTCACCATGCAGACCATTGTGAGTACTTAAAAATTAGTCCCAGAAGAGGGCGAGAAGCGCCCTCGAGTAACGTCATTTATAATAGAATAACAAAACCGTAAAATATAATTGTTATTTTAATCGCTATTCTGTATTAACAGAGCTTGAATTTCAGCATTTCTGAAGAAAATCTAGCTCATAGAAAATATTGCAGCGCAGTGGTACAAAAAATCAAATTTAGTGATTTTTCTTTTTTTAACCTTGTCAGAAAAATTATACATAGTGGAAAAAATGGTATATAATTTTTTTTGATTTCTTCTAAAACATTATATAAAACAAATAAAATTGGTATATAATCTCTTTCACTGTGTATATATTTTTTTGACTGAGTAACCACTGCACCGAAATTAGATGAGTTTATTTTAAGTCAGTTGCTAAAACAAAATTTAATCACTAGAAATTTGTAGCCAAGAAGGACCTAAAGGGTCTCATTCTCATCCACCCAAGAGCCTCGCACAAAATCGATATCTAAATGCACACTTTCAAAAACATAGTGGCAGTGCAAACATAAATGAGCTAGACACGTTTCGTTATTCACTGCATTTAACGTAGTCTAATTATTTTATTAATAATGTCCCTTTTATAGCATCGAAGTTACAGTACCTCAAAAAAAAATTACGATTATCTTCAAATTTTTTAAACCACAAACTAGACCACACTGAATATTAATTTATACAACATAATGAACTAAAACTCTATGAACAAAACTCGAAATTATTCATATGAATAAAAAAAGTAAACCTGCTCAAAATTTATGTTAAATAATTTGAAATTCTGTTTCACTATGATTAAAAGAAAGAATGCAAGTAATGTAATAAAAATCGAATTATACATTTCAGTTGCTTCTTACCATACTCGCTTTGGCAGCATCGCCGATTTATGCTGAAGAAGAAGCGTTATCAGAAAAGAAAATTGATAAGAGAGGAGTTTTGGGATTAGGATACGGAGGCTACGGTGGTTACTATGGATTGAACGGTTATGGAGGTACTTTATTTTACAGATAATTCTTTTTATTTAATAATTCCAGATCTAAAAGTAAACATTCTTTAAGTTCAGATATTTATTTTATTTAATCTTTTGTTTACTTTTGCTACAAATATCTTACTAATATGAAAATAATTTTATTTTTTTTCTGCAGGTTATGGACAACATGGATACTTAAATGCTCCTGCGTACCCAGCACTAGGTCATGGAGCTGCTTCTTCATACTCTCACAGTTACAATGCACCAATTTCCATAAATCACGGTTATGCAGCACCAGTGGCACCAGTATATTCAGTGCCACGACTTGGTTATCACGGACTTGGACATGGATTGAACTATGTAAACGGCTGGTAAATTTGTTAGTCATCACAGATTCTTCCTTCTGATTTTGTAAACTACGTACGATGTTAAATAATCCAAAATTCACTTTTTTATTTCTGGTTTACAACCGTTTGTGTAAATTTTTTGAGGCTATTTTGTATTTTGAAAAATTCTGATTAAATCATTTTTCTATGAAATATTTGATACATAAAAAATTGTTTTTTTACCATGTTCTCATATTTAAGTATATCATGGTCCAATTCTTTTGTTTAAATAGTGTGGGTTTTATTAAGAAACTTTTCAGCATTTTTGCCCTAAAAGATTTATAAATAATTATTTAAATGCATACAAATTCGATCTTCCTTGACTAACCTCTTAAGTTAATGATTATATCAAATACTTGTCATCAAATGTTGTAAATCGAGACATGCATTATCTTCTAAATAGGTGATGGTTTAAATGGCGAATCAGAACCCATGATACGTAGGCAGAATGTGGAGAATTGTTAAAAAGGGTATTGAAAAATCGTTCCCGCGAAAACTGAAATATTTTTTTAAGATTTTAGCCAGATGATCAACTCGTACAAACCAAATCATATAAAAATGGTTTAAAAAGCTGCGAGTTACGACAAAGAGTTTTTGCTTAAAAATTGTTCCTGAGTTTAAAAAAGGAACTATTGTTTTGTGTTAAGAGTTGCAGCTACCTATATTGAACGATTTTTTCCCAACTTTACCAAAAATTGCTGGAAAACATTATAACCATACGAAAAAAGTCATACAGTAGATATTGGAGTTTATTCTCCTGGATTGTATTCTTCCGAGATTTGACGCCGGGCGCGGACATGGATGAGATGAGCTGTGGGGTATTTGTGGTATTAACTCAGGCGTGACAATAGGTCCAATGCAGTTCGTGTGCCAATTGGGTTCATCAGACTTAGCAGGGTTCGACAGACAGGACGTAGAAGAAATTCATGTCTGCGTATTTTGTATGGCCTGATTTTGGTCAAATATTTAGCTTAAGACAGATCACAGAAAAAAGTTTTCTGTGCATTTTTTGACCTAGAAAAT
The DNA here is from genome assembly GCA_010014905.2 of Druon quercuslanigerum. Classification (NCBI taxonomy): domain Eukaryota; kingdom Metazoa; phylum Arthropoda; class Insecta; order Hymenoptera; family Cynipidae; genus Druon; species Druon quercuslanigerum. Next base: position 4,115 of record JAAAKG020089614.1, on the reverse strand, counting down.
GCGCTTGACAAGTAGCAAAGCGAGTGTAAGGATTAATCGGAAACTGAGTAACTGCTGCGATATTATGTAAGTTGCTGGAAAAGGACCCGTTTCTCATGGATATTTATTATGTTCATGGACTAGTGTCTGAGAATCGCCCTCTTCGACAAAGAAGGAATCTCGAGACAGTCGGGATACAATTTAGGACTTACAAAGAATGTTGAACAAACTGAATACAAGCATGAAAAACATGGACCGCAAAATAACGTATATAAAACAAAAATAATGGTGTTTGAGAAAATAGGTGAGAAGACAATATACAAAATTGTCCTAAATGATGAGAGAATAGAACAAGTTGATAAGTACGTAAATCTTGGTAGCCTATTCACTAGTAACTGAAAGATAGATGGAGAAATAAATAGGCGTATAAACGAGGGTAATAAGGTTATCGGCAAGCATTTCAAAATTCCAACTTACACTGCAGTCTTAGTTTTAGGCTGATATTTTTAATTTAAAGAATTTCAAAATGCAGATTTGAAAACTTGAAAAATTAAAAGTGTTTAAAGTGGAAAATTTTTGATAAAAAACATTTATCTTTTACTATTTATTACTTATTAAAATATTTAGAAGTTCCGAAAAAAACTTCAAAACTATTTTTAAATTGGAAAAAATTAAAAAAAAGTTCTAGATTTCTCAACATTTGGAAATCAAATATTAAAAGTTTTCAAGGATGTCATGGACTATTTAAAAAGAAAATAGTTTAATTTCTAATTTACATAGTGTTAAGTTACAAAAATTTAGTTTTTTCAATTTTCAATATTTCCAGCTTAGAATTGCTGAAAATAATAAAATTTTGAAAATTTTAAAGTTCATTGATTGATTCTTTAATTTAGAGCATTGAATTTGATAAGGTGGATTTATATTTTTAGAATTGAATCTGAATCTTTAAACTTTATAATTTATAAAAGTTCAAAATTCTAAATTTTCTGTTTATCTGTATTTGATTTAAACTTGTTTAATTGGAAAGTGTTAATGCTTTCCATTTTATATGTTTAAATTATTGAGCATTCGAATACAAAGTTTTTTAATTACTTCAAATGGAAAAATGCTTAGCTTTAGGGTTCGTATTTTTTATTTTATTGGCCGTGAAAAATGTTTCCGAATCGAGAAAGACACGGGAAATAACCGGGATTTTTTCTTCGATTAAAATCGCCACCCTGATATATGTACGTAAATACTTAAAAACCAGCACTTTTATAAAGTTTGATTTTCAAGCACAAAAATTTTCTCGTACTTTATGGCATTATAAAACAAAAATCGCAAAAATACAACAAAAATATTTGTTAAGACTGGTTTGGCAAAGCTCGATATTGCACGAAGGAGAAAGGGTACACCCGAAACGGTTTTTATAGCGGGACTGCAGTGTATGTCGCTCAAATCGTGAAAGGTGACTAAGATTAGCCATAATTCTAACGATATGCAAAAATTTTATTTTAGGAGAAACAAGCTTGGTCCTCAGTTCAAGAACTGACGGAACATTTTTGCATGGCGCACACACTTCGTGGAGTATTCCTGCATTTTTCAGATTTTTTTAAAGCCTTAAAAACCTTCAAAATCCACCAGTTCCCTAAAAGACAGAGTGTACACGCCGTGTCTCGAAAAATGTAGTGTACACACGCAGGGTTAAATTGTATATTTGATCTATAATTCCCGTGTAAAAAACCAATCAGGGATCCGGCTGGATCCCATCCGGATAGCCCCTGTTAAAACTGGGCGCTGATCGGGGAAACTGACCGAGATCGGGCTAAACACGTCACGGTCAGATCACGGCTTCAATACCGACCGGGATTCGGTCGGGTAATCCGTTCACAAATTGGTTTAAAAATGTTGCTTTAGGCGAGATATGGGTAACTTGTTTTGCCTTTGAAGGATCATCGTAAAGAATACGGTGCACCTTAATAGATAAATAAAGTTAAAACATTCTGGCGAGAAAATAGGAGCAGAATTTCACTCACTTATGATAGAATCTCCTAGGAATTGCTTTATTTTGGAAACCACGTTCTGATTCTAGGTTAGGAAGGAAGAAGGGAAAATATATATACACAACAGTATAGTTTCATTTAAAATAATAATTATCCACACACTAAGTGGGGCTTTTTTTAACTGATTACTGAAATAATTTGTATTTTAATTACGCATCTCAATTTTATTTGCGAACATCGAAGAAATGAAGCGACATGAATGCAATGTATAATGTGCACCCTCATTTGAGGTGCGAAACTGAAAGTTACTGAGTTTCTATGCAGACGTCAGGTGCATAATAACGGTAAATTTGAAAGTGTACAGAATAAACCTTGTCTGAAAATATAGAATATGATAAAAATTGTAACATTTCTTATTTTTCATATAGTCGAATAAATAACAGTTTTATTTAATAAGTTAAAACATTGTAAAAAATTTAATGTTTTTTTCCAAAGAATTTAAAGAAGCTCATTTTTGTTTCACTCACCTCATAAATCTTTAAATTATACATTTTAAATAATAATTTACCAAGCATCCATAATTACGTCTTTCTTAAAGTCACGGCTCCTAAAAATGTGTAATTTCTACCAACCGGGAGTATTTCTGTACGAGTTGGACAATTGTATAATTGATATGAGTAAAAGTATATTATTTATACAGATGGTGTGTTAAAAATAATTAATCAGATACATGAAGTACTTAAATATTGTGATTACTGAATTTATTCGTGACTTTCTTGATAAAAAAAATGTGAAAAGTTAAGCTTAGATTGTGGGGTCATACATTTCTTTCCTTTATCATAGAAAATTGTAAATATTTATGAATCTTTGTAGAAGTTCCCAATTTTCTTCAAAAAAGGCATGAAAAACTAAGACAATCTAAACTTGCATTTTGAAGTTGTCATTTTCCCTACTTTTTATGAAAAATTATAATTTAACGGTTGAGTTCAATAACGGTGTCCTGATGCTTTAAGAAATCACTTAATTTTCAATTTTGGCGTGCAGCAAGAGTTTATGCCTGACTAGATCGATTATAAGCTTATAAATTAGTTATTAATTTTAATTATCTAAAAAAAATTTTTTTATGAAACTAAGCCTAATAGAATTTTTAACTTCATGACTATAAATTTCCAACTATAATCAAACAATTTGTTAATAAAGAAATTTCGTGACACAGTTGTTTAAGCTTGATTCCCTGTGTATGATTTCATGTGCAATAATGCATCTGTGAGTATGTGATACAGATGCTGATCCACAAAGTACGTCAATGGAATGATGAAATGTCGAAGGTAAAGACTTCACCGGTATTAAACGGGGTGTGTCTACTACTTTCTGCATCAGTTCTACTGCAGATACATGTTCTTTACTACTGTCACCATGCATACCATTGTGAGTACTTAAAAATTAGTCCCATGAGAGGACGGCAAGCGCCCTTGATTCATATATAAATAAAAAACTCAAACCTGCTCAAAATTGACGTTAAGTAATTTGAAGTCATGTGACAGAATTGCCGATTTACGCTGAAAAAGCCTTGTCAGAAAAGAAAGTTGATAAGAGAAGAGTTTTGGGATTAGGATACGGAGACTACGGTGGTTACTATGGATTGAGCGGTTATGGAGGTACTTTACTCTACAGTTGATTTTTTGTATTGCATAATCCAACTTCTAAAAGAAAACATTGTTTTAATCAGGTATTTGATTTATTTCAGTTAACATTTTGTTTACTTTTGCTGACAATACCTTAATAATATTAAAATCATGCCATTCTTTTCTGCAGGTTACAGCGAACCTGGATATCTAAATTCTCTTACGTACCCAGCACTAGGTCATGGTGCTCCTTTATACTCTCACAGTCACAGTGCACGAATTTCCATAAATCACGGTTACACAGCACCAGTGGCACCAGTAAAATCAGTACCACGACTTGATTATCACGGACTTGGAGATAAATTGAACTATAGATTGAACTATGTAAATGGGTGGTAAATTTGTTAGTTATCAAAGATTCTTCATTCTCATTGTGTAAACTACGTATATTATTATGGGCCCACCATCCATCCCATAGGTACTCATGACCCGGTACTTCGCTACTAAACACGGTCGCGAACGCGGCAAG
>JAAAKG020089613.1:0-40004 GCA_010014905.2 Druon quercuslanigerum | reverse complement strand
TATTATGTTATTTAATAATAATAATTAAAAAAATACTATAAGAAGTGATTAAAAAAGTAGAGCAACTTGAAACGAATAATTTATTTATTTAGTTAACGTAGTATTTCAAATCATTTGAAGTATGTTCACGGACTTTAAAAATTTTAAGTAATATGAAGAAACGAAGAGGACCTTCAATCACTTAAAAGTTTTTAAAGAGATTCCAAAAAAAATTTAAGATATCAAACACTTTAGGTGGTTTGAAAGAATTTCGCAGTATTTACAACATTTTTAGGTCCATTTTAAGGAATTTTTTGAAAAACTTGAAAACGATATGAAGTGAAATTTTAAGCGATTTTAAGTTATTTCAAGGAATTTCAAAGATTTATGAATTTTCAAGGATTTTTAAAGAACTAAAGTATCTGCAAGTATTTTAAATGATTTACGGGATTTCCAAAAAGATTAGGTTGAGTTTAAGACATTTTTATAGATTTCGAAAATTGATAAAATGAAATTTCAAGGGATTTTTAGGTATTTCAAGGAATTGTACAAGATTTAAAAGATTAGTAAATATTTCAGTGTTTTATTTTTAAAGATTCCAATGGATTATCATCTTTAATTATTTTGAAGTATTTGATAGGATTTTGAAGATTTCAAACTCTTTTAACAGAGTCAAATAATAAAATTTAAGTTGATTTAAAGCCATTCTCAGAAAAAATCAGAAAATTAATAAAATGAAGTTTCAAGGGATTTAAACGTATTTCAATGAATTTCGCCAGATTTAACGGATTTTGAAAATTTTAAGTTTTTTAAAAAGATTTCAATCAATTTTGAAAGATTTAAAAAGTTTTAGAGATTGTCAAAGAATTTCGTCACATCTCAAAGGATTAAAAGGAATTTTTAAAAATTTCGCAAAATTTAAAAGATTTTATAGCAGCTTCAATTATTTAAAAGTATTTACAGGATTTAAATAGTATGTAAGCTAGTTCCATAGATCACAAGGAATTTAAAGAGATTGCAAACCCTTTAAGAGAGTTTAAAAAAGTTGTAAAATTTCCAAAATTTTAAAATCAATTTTAAGGTATTTCACACAATTCAAAGGATTTGATTGAATATTTAAAAATTCCAAAGATTTCTTGAGATTTAATTGTTTCTCTTTAAAAACATTTTAATACACTATTTAATTTTAATTCGTATCCAAGAAAAATCAAATAGTTTCCACCTGTTTTAATAAATTTATAAGATTTTAAAATAGTTTAATAATAAATAATTTAAAAGAAATATCTATGTTTTTCGAGAATTTCAAGGAATTTTCAAAACCCTAAATAATTTCAAAGAATTTAAAGTATTTTAAGTTATTTTAAGAGATTTTAAAGAATTTAAAGAGATTGTAAACTCTTTAAGGGATTTCGAAAAATTTGGTGTTATTGCAAAAATGTTAAGGTCGTTTTCGAAGGTTTTATGCAGGACTTTGAAAAAGAATTATTATTTCATGGAATTTAATGGTATTTCAAGGATTTTAATGAGTTTTTAATGATTTCAAATATTTCGAGGGATTTTAACGTTTTTTTAAGATAAATTTCTAGAATTTCTAGTTCTAGTTGTATTTCCAGGACTTTTTACGTATTTTAACAATTTCAAGAGATATAAAGCAGCCTACAACATTTTAAAATGTTTTGAAGATCTAAAGTTACCTAAAATGGTTTAAAGAATTTTAGGAGATTTGAACAATTTTAAGGTTCTTATGAGAATTTTGTAGCTGGCGCATGAGGTCTCCTCTTTCCCATTTAAAATACATTGGAAAATTTTTTTATTTTTTATTTTTAAAATAATTATAATTAAATTTTTCTTTACAAAAAGTTGCTCCTTAAATTTTGTCGTAAACTTAATAGAAAAGAAGTTATAGTGCATAGGAGTTGAGAAGAAACATTAAACAATCGAACATTGAGAACAATTAATTTTTTTTTAAAGAAAAAAATTTTTTTCCTATGTTTGAAATAATAAAAATAATATTCTTTGATTTCTGGACACTCATTTATGCCAGCAGAATATTTTATTTTGTAGAAATTTTTTATTTTCTTATGTCTAGATTTATTCTAATAATCATTTAACGCTGATTGGTTTATATTAATTTTCCAAATGAAATTTGTCACTTGAAATTAAATTTAAAATAGTTGAATCATTAAAAAAAGAAAGTGTAAGTAATAAAAAACGTATTAAAGTTAATGATCAAAATTTGGATTTACTGTGTAATTAATTATGTTGCAGAGTTACTACAGTTGCTCTAGTTGAAGAATTTAATCAGTTTGGAACTAAAAATGAAGATCAAAAACAATATTTGTGGAAAATTGTGCAGCAACATCGCAAATTATTTCCGTCTAGCAATAAACAAAATTATATAAATTTGACAAATTAAAAGGAAAAAATAAATCAAAAACAAACTCAATGTATACGCTAAAAAGTAAATAAATGAAATATAAACACTTAATTGACCTATTAATGAATAAAAAAATATATCTTTGTGTAATTTGCATTTTTATTTTTTTCCTTTTATTTGTACGCACTGTAACATTTTTTTCCATTGAGTTTACGGAACAATTTTGAGAACAACTTTTTTTAGAGAATATAATTTCCTGTAGAAATATTTAAATGAAAATTAAAAACAATTTAATCATAATTATTTCAAAAATAAGAAGATAAAAAATTTTCCAATGTATGATTCTGAAACTTGGATAAATTGTAGCTCTCACAAATATTATAATGCTAGACATGGAGTCAGGAGGTCCCAAAACTCTACGTTTTGGGACCTCCTGACTCATAAAAAATGATTTTTACGAAGTTGTCTGTCTGTCTGTAGTCTATGGTCTGTAGTTTGTATACTGTAGTTAGGATAACTTTTGAAAGATTGGTCAGATTAATTTCGGCTTTGGCACACTTTTCAGGGCCTAAAAGAAAGAACAAGTTAGTAAACCAGCTGTTTTGGATAAAAATTCAAAAAGTAAGAACATTTTCAAAATGTTTGTGACTATTTTTTTCAAGATATAAAAATTCTATGTACGGCTTTTTATAGTACTTGGAAACTTGAAAAATTTATTCTTATAACTTTTTTTCGGCAAAATGAAAATTATCAGAGATATAGCATTTTCAAAATCCAAGAAAATAACCAAAATGAACATTTTCAGACAAAAAATGCATTTTATGAAAAAACTCAAGAGAAAAAAAGCATTTTTTTAGAGCTCGAGAAGATTATCATGACAAATTTTTTAATTTTGTGAAAAAGCTGAAAATTCAAATTTTGATCATACAAAAAATAACGAAAACTCCAAAATTCCATTTTACGGCCAATCTGTGCAAGATACGAAAAAATGTTTTGAGCAAAATTGTGTGCCCTGAAAATATCTATAAATTTGTCATTATTCAATTTTCGATAGGATGCATAGTTTTTGTTTTTAGTCGTAAAAAAAATATTAAAAATATAAAATTAAAATTTTATACAAACAGTACGAGCTATGAAAAAAATAAATAGACAAGCGTTGCTCTTGCATAAAATAGGAAGAACCCGTTCAAATTTGTTATGAATAATTTTGGATAGGACACGCAGTTTTTGTTTTAATCATAGAAAATAATATTCAAAATTGAATTTTTCGAAAAGGGACACGTCGGACGAACTAAAATTAACAGACTAAAGTTGTACAGCCCAAAAAGATCTATAATTTTTTTAATAATCATTTTTAGATAGGTCGATTAGATTTTCTTTTGATCGTGAAAAATAAAATTAATTTTTTTTTCAATTGTGAAAAAACGACACAAAAGACGAACTAAATTAAAAGACAAAAGTTGTTTAACCAAAAAATATCTACAAGTTTGTTATAAGCTACAATAACATTTTATTTACCAAAATTTGTTGCCTAAATTACATCTACATTGAATATAAAGAAATTAGATTTATGGCAAAACGACAAAAGTTGCTGTAAAATGTTTAATAATAATTTTTATTTTAATGGAATGCCCATTTTTTAAAGATATAAATAAGACAGTAAAAGTACTTTTGTTTCAATAATAATGCCTATTATGAATACTAATAATATAAGTTTATTGAAACGATGTACATTTTTCGGGATGGCTAACAATAAAATGTAATGCAAATAGAGAAACAAATAATAAATTATCCATTAAAAGGAGATTTGTACTGAGATAGTGGAACATATAATGATAGAGTTGAACATAATCTAGAAAAAATCGCATTTTCGACGAAATTAAGTGCGAAGCACGAGATACGTGATGAGAATGTGTTCGTTAAAGCCGAAGGAGCTTTAACTAAAGAGAATTCGCAATCAGCAAATGACAGTTGCCAATGCTTGGACCTTTCATCATAAAAGACTTCCGCACAAATGTGGGTCTAACAGTGGAGTACAAATATATATTATCGAGCGTAGCCCGCTATGAGAATGTGTTCGCGCAGCGCGTAGATTTTTTTAGTTTTAAGAGTTAAAAAAAATGTTAAATTGCTCGCATCTTCGAGGCGCATCGATTGACCCACTGGGAGATCAATTAATTGACCTAAATGCTTAAACTAGGGATCAAGGGGCAGAATATACGATGGAGAGAAAGATATATTCATTAGGAACTCGAAACGTAGAGAAAAAGATCGGGAGGGTCGAATACTACTAAAGCTCACTGGAGAGGCAGGGTGGTTTATCTGATAAAAGAACGAGGAAGCTTATGGTTGGAAGCAAAGTGGGTAATAAGATGGGCTTGGAGCACTTCCCGGTGATAGGAGCATTAAGAGGGAGAGATCTTAATCACGTTAGAGGGAATAAGAAAGCTGCATGGGCAGCTAAGGAGGAAATAAATTAGAAGAATTCTAAGAAATGATGGGTAAGGAGAATCTAAGATATATAAAAGAAAAAAGAGTAGACGATTAAATAAAAAGAATGCAAGGGGCGATTGAGAAGATAATGGTAGAGCTAGGACCAAAATAAGAGGAAGAATCGGTTAGAAGAGGCTTCTGGAACGAGGCATCTAAGGAAGGTAAAGAGAATGTTGAATAAAAAATGGCAGGAAAGAAGCAAAGGTACTCGAAGGAGGTAGAGAAAGTAGTGTCAAAAGAGAGGGAATTGGGTGTGATAAATAGGATGAAAGCAAAAACAAAGGGTGAGGAACGAAGGAGTATGGAGGACGCAAGAAAGGCGATCGAGCGGGAAAGGGAAGGAGGTAAATATATAAGCAGAGAAGAAATGAATGGAGCAATAGAAAAGCTTAAAAGAAATAAACAAACAACAGAGGATAGCGTGAAGTATGAAGCACTGATGTATGGTGGAGGAGGAGTGAGAGGATAGATGTGTCGAGTCTATTGTAAAGTATGGAGAGGTGCAGGATGACTGAAGAATACAAGACGGGATTGTAATACCGCTTATGAAGGAAGCAGGCGGACAGACGGACTTTAGGAAAGCAATGAGAACAAATGATAACATTAAGGTCCTTACATATTTAATTAATAAGTATTTGGGGAGAAAAAATTGTAAATGAAAGGATAAAGGATAAAGATTAGTGCTCGTAGACTTCAAAACAGCGTTCGACTCAGTGTAGTGAAGGGTGCTATGGCAAGCTATGGCAAGCTATGGAAGATAATGGAATAAGTGAAGGGCAGTTTGAAAGAAAGAAAAATCTATGTGGAGACTAAGTTCAGAGTGAGGATAAGAAATGAGACAGGAAAGGAATTGTGACCAAGATAATATGAAAGGCTCTGGGAAGGCTGCTTATTGTGCTCGCTATTGTTTAGTATAACTTTAACAGAATTAGAGGAAAAGTTAGAGGAGAAAAAAAGGGGCATTATTTTAGGTATTAGTAAAATTTACTCTTTAGTAGATGCAAAGGATGAGTAGGTTTTAAAAAGACGTAGGAGGAAAATATTTAAAGGCAAGTGCTAGTAAGCCCAAGATAATATTTTTTAGGAACAAAAGATGTAGAGTACAAATGGAACATTAATAAAGAAATGGTGGAGATAGAGGAGGAGTCCGCTTACCTAAAGTTTTGGTTTGAAACAGGGAACGGCAACAAATGACAGAATTTGTTCGTCAAAGCCGAAGAAGCTTCAATAAAAGAGAATTCACAACCAAAAAATTACAGTTGTCGATGCATTGACCTTCAGTTTTAGAAAGTCTCTGCACAGACGTGGGCGGGGTGGAAAAAGGGCGAGCGTGTAGCGCAGGGTACACATATTATTGAGCGCGAAGCGCCAGAACTAACAGAGGTTGCGTGAGTGAATCTATTTTCATCGATACCATTGATTAACCCAAACATCCTAAAATGCGCATGTTTCAAGAAATTTCAGAGACCAAAAAAAATAAATCCAAAGCACAATAGTTTTTTTGCAAAAATCATTATATAAAATATTATAAAGCTACTCATTAGTACATAACTTTTTTTCATAGTATCCGGTTAAAATTTTAATAACATTATTCATAAATTTAAAAAATGGTTTCATTTTTTTTTGCCAACATTTTTTTAAATTATCTTTATAATATCTTGACTTTAAATTTTTAATTTTTGCATGTATATTATGATAAAATGTCCTTAATTTTGAGAATGTGATGGTGACTTTTAATAGGTGTGTAATGAGTGTCTTCATGAGTGAAAAAAAATTGGATTATGTGTATATTTATATGCAGGGAGTTAATATTTTATAATTTTTAATTCCTAAATAAATCCTTTTGTTAGAATTATGGATTTCAGCGAATTTGATTAAAATAAGGTTGTATAACTGATATTATTAAATTAAATTATTAAAGGTTAAAAATAACATAAATTTTTATGTAACTACAATTAAACCTCGATATTAGTGAACTGCTTTTCTGTGTTCCTAGAGCAGATAGCCTTCGCATTTTTTAATTAGGACAGCCACGGGTTTAAAAGAGAGGCGATACTCAGTCAAGCGTAGCAAACAACAAGATGATTAAATTCTTAGCGCATGAGTTGCATAAGATCAGTTGCATAAATTGAGTAATAATTCTGTAACAAATTGTGTAACTATTGTGTAACGAAAATAAATTTATGATCAGCTAATTTTTTATGTTAAAATTCTTTTTATTTATTCTTGTTATTAAAAAAATTATTTCTATACGTTTATAAATTTTTTACGAATGAATCAAAAATGAGACAAAGTGATTTCTTGTAAAAAATATTTCTTTTTTTATTTGTAAGTATTATGAGAGTTTCAACTAGAAACATGTTGGTTTCCCAGGAGTATAAAAAATACAGAAAAATAAAGAACAGGTTTGAGGTTGCTTTTGGTTGAATTTTTCCTTTCCGAAGTATTTTAGAAATCTAATTTTTGAACTGCGATTTTTGTATGCTTTATTTGCATTAAATTATTCATAAGAAAGTTTATTTAATTTGTATCTTAAATAAAAAGTATAAATATTTCTTTTTCTGACGTCTGCAAGTTATACCCACACCATGTCATCTTTCGTCTCAGTTGTTCGTTTTTCACTGAACTATATGAACTTGTTCTGAAAATTGCCTGGTGCTTCCGTACTGGAATAATTTCTTTTATATTCAGGGGCTCGACTAGTTAACTTTTGTGCTGGTTTTTTTCATTCTTTTTTTAAAAACTTTTTCATAAGATTTATGCATTATAGAGTAGAAGGTAGAGAAATTTAAAACCCGAAAAAAAAGATATAGAAAATGCAAATTTTTTCTTTCTTTCGATTTTTTTAGTATGCTCTCACCTTTAAAGACAACTTAAACAATGCAATATTGGTACAAACCATATTTAATTGCATTTCATTTTTATGATAAAATAAAAAGATATTATTGTCGGAAAAGACAATATACACTATAAACATAGAATAACTGAAAATACATCATTAAAAAAATTCGAATAACTTTCGTCATTTGATTTTTTTCGTAGCTTGTTTCGTTTTATAAAAAATAATTTATTTATTTTTAATATTATATTTTACCTTTAAAATAAAATCTAATTGTCTTATCTAAAAATAATCAATTATAAACTTCTAAATCCTTTTTGGTTGTCTATTATTTTTTGTTCCAACCTCGCATCGTTTTTCAAGAAATTTAATTTTTTTATTCTCAATTTTATTTTTCAAGGTTAAATCAAGAACTATGCTTTTTAGGAAAAATTAATCATAACAAATTGGTAGTTTTTTTAAGTGAACGGCTTTTGTCTGCTTGTTTCTTTCTTAGCCTGTGTCTTTTTTACCAATTTTATTTCATTTTTTATTTTCAGTTTTGTTCTTTCGAACAAAAACAATGCGTCTTAAAAAATGATTTATGACCATTTTATAGAACTTTTCTAGGCTCTTAGTTTTGTTTCTCGCAATATGGAGTTTTTGATTTTTCATTATTTGTTGTGCTCCTCAAGTTTGAATTTTCGATTTGTCCAAAAAATTGTTATATGAGGATGAATTGTCAAGCTTTCTGAGTACTACAAAAAGCCGTACAGAAAATTATCAAATCATTATATTAAGTAGTTTTAATCATTTTGAAAGTGATCTAACTTTTTGAATTGTTATCCAAAATGGCTGTCTTATTAACGCGCCCTTTTTTTTTAAAAATTATAAAGTGTAACAAAGCGCAATGCAACCCCATAATTCTGTCCATAGTTATCGCGTTCACAAACAACAACAACGCAAACAGAAATACACTGAAGTAAGAACTAATGAATTCACGAAAGTAATTTTTTAAATAAAAGAAAAATAAATTAATAATAAATAAATAAATCAAATTTGAATATATTCTTGATGATTTTAATTTAAACTTCTTGAATCATTAAGGCTATTAGTTGCAAATTATTCTATAATTTTAGCAGACAAATTCTCAATATACAGTAAACTTCCTCCTATTTCAAATATCGCCTATTTTAAGTCCCCTATACGCGCTTATTTCAAATTTCGCAGTTTTTTAACCTCCCACCGCGGTCCCTGTACGGACTGTACGGTCACGCCCGCGTCAGTGGCTGAACATTTAAAAAGAGGCCATAAGAATGGGAAGCCCTCGTTGGTTTGAATTAAGTATTTTATCATGACGTCACGGGAATGAAGACAAACTTTGTTAGAAAATATTCTGAATATAAAGGTAGGATATAAGTATAAAAATAGTAATATTTCTTAAGTGTAGAATATATTTTATCAGTCATGCTTCATCTTATTGTGGATTGTCGACCTTCCAGTGTCACGAAATAAAATATCCAAAATTTTCGATCAGTCTCATTGCATTTCGTGAAACTGAATGGTTTTTAATCGATAAAAGAATGTAACATGACTGAGCAACTACATTTTACACTCAGAAATATTACTGTTAAGTCCTTTATAACTTACCTTTACGTTTGAAATATTTTCTCCAAAAAGTTGTATGCAGCTGCAGCACCATGTGGTAACCTTTGTGACGACTGACATTTCCACTTATCCTAGCATTCTACACTTGAAAAATATTCATATTCAAACTAACTTTTACCTTTAGAAAATTTTCTTCAAAAGGTTGTCTGCATTTGCAATCCCTCATTGAATTCTTTTAATCCCTTATTTAAAATTTTTTTATCAATGCAGGGATAATTTAAAAAAAATTTAAATACTTATCCTATTCTTGTGTTTGTATGGAAACTAATTTATTTATGTGAATCGTAGCGTAATTTTAAAGATTGGACAGGACGCCTTAAATAATTCCATTTAATCAAGCGGATAATTTTTTCAAACCGAAAGCTATATGTGATATTGAAAAAAATGTTTTCGATAAAAAAACATACTTTTCTTTTCATTAGCGCCAAATTATTTAATGACTTTTAACTCATTTTCTCTACCCTAATAGCCAAATCTATTACTTAATTCTTTACAACCAATTTTCTTCAGAGAGAAGAAATTTTTTGGATGAAATAAAAAATAACTGTTTTTATAATGCTTTCAGGTATTATTGTGTAAAAATAACGAATATGCTTTTTTATGAAGCATAGAACATTTTAGTATACAGAAACAAAGCTTAAAGCCAATAGATAAATCCGATTATAAAAGTTTCAATGTTCTCCATTCGGAAATGCAAGGAAATCCGATGTAACATATTTGCAATAATATGCCCCAAATTAAGGAACACAGTAAATTAAAAACTATGTCTATTTTTAAACGATTGAGGCAATTTTTTTCTAATGATATTTGCGATCACTGCTTAAGGATACGAATTAAATAATATTTTAAAAATGTATAAAATTTTATAATACTCCGCAAAATTGGAGAGCCCTTCAAAACCGTTAATATCAATCTAGAATATTCTAGATATGTTTAAAAATTTGAACAATATATTCAAGATGCTTTTCATTTCAAACCGGGCCATTCGGGACATTTTGTTCTTTTTCAATGAAACTTAAATATGTTATTCTTAGTTAAAAATAATTGAATACGTGTTTTTTTGTTTGCCTCAAAAAAATTTTTTCTCGAATTTATCGGCAATTTTATTTTTTAGGTGAAAATCGATTTTTTACATCATTTGCGGGAATTTTTTTTTCAATCGTCAGTAACTTTGTCAAAAAAGACCTGATTTAAATGATTTTTACATTTGAATGTTCGTTATGACTTGCACTTTCATAAAAATGTATAAACAATTGTGATTAATTAGTAAATAAATTTTTATTTTGCAATAAACAAAAGGTGTAATTTTTTTTCAAAATTCAGTATCTCAAAAAGGGCAATTTTTTTTCTTTAAACTTTATTTATATCAAGTAAACGACTTAAACTTCAACTTGTCTGAATGCCTTGTAGCTAAATTTTGTTGTTTCCGAGCTTTTAATTTTTGAATGAAAAATGTGTTTTTTCGCTAAAACGCGCAATTTGCGCAATAAATATCCACTGTAATTGTTTAAATTGTATAAATTAACACAACATTGATCAGGCAATATTGCTGAATTATAGGTTGTTGCTAGATTGCTAGGAAGTATCGAATCCATAACATAGATTAATAAGAAATTTATTTTTAATTTGATACAGAATGAGCGTACCGAAATTCAAAGTATTAACGTGTAAGACCTTTTTTTTACTAATTTAACACTATGAACTTGATCCATCCAGATGTGCGTGTCTCGATTACCTTTGTACGCCGGTGTATTCTTCCAAATTTTTTTCCAATTCAACAACGTCTATAAAAAGATGTTTGACAACACTAGGTTGTCACGCCTGCCGCATTTAAAGTTTGAAAAAGGCGCGAGAATTCAATTTGTTTGCTAACTTCATATGATATAATTATAATTCTTTTGAATGCACAATAACATAATTTCTACATACCTTTGCATCGTTGTTTTGATAATGTTACAATATTACAGTCGATATTTATTGCGCAAACTGCGCTTTTTCGAGAAAAAAACACATTTTTCATTCAAAAATTAAAAGCTCGAAAACAAAAAAATTTAGCTACAAGGCATTCAGACAAGTTGAAGTTTTAGTCGTTCTTGATATACAAAAAAAAGTGTAGAGAAAAAAAATGGCCCTTTTTGAGATATTGAATTTTGAAAAAAATTACACCTTTTGTTTATTGCAAAATAAAAATTTATTCACTAATTAATAACAATTGTTTATACATTTTTATGAATGTGTAAGTCATAACGAACATTAAGAAGTAAAAATCATTTAAATCAGGTATTTTTTGACAAAGTTAGTGACGATTGAAAAAAAAATTCCCTCAAATGATGTAAATATCGATTTTCACCTGAAAAATAAAATTAACGATAAATTCGAAAAAAAAAATTTCTGAGGCAAACAAAAAAACACGTGTGTAATTATTTCTAACAAAGAACAACATATTTGAGATTCATCGAAAAAGAAAAACATGTCCCGAATGGCCCGTTTGAATTGAAATGGAAAGCATCAAAGTTATCTCTTGAAAAGTACAGAAATTTGTACAATATTCTGGAATGTTCTAGAATACCTTCGAATGTCTCAGATAATTGCAGAATATCTTTCATTCTTCTCAAACATTAGAAAAGATTATAGAACATTATAGAATGATCCACAAAAGTCTGAAAGTAACTACAATATTTTAGAATTTTAGAATAATGGAGAAAATTCTGAAATATTCTAAAACATTCCGAATCATTCAGATATAATCTAGGAGTAATAAATTTCTATAACTCTCTTGTGTATTCTTAAACATTTCGGAAATAACCCAATATCATAAAAAAATTATCAAATTAAATTTTTTTCTGAAAAAAGATCTCGATGGCTCCGCTGGGAATTGGACTACATAACTTGTAGTTGCAGGTCGGGTTTCCATTAAGCTACTAGAGAGGTCGAAAAAAAATCTTTTCGCAGAAACAAATGCTATATTATGTCAAGGGTTACGTAATACAAGTTATCTTTTCAAGGAATTTGTATTATCACCAGAGAAGGTAACACCGATCTAGTTGATTGCTATTTTCACGGTGGGTGAAAAAGATATCTCAGTTAATCGGTGTCACCACCTCTGGTATAAATACATATTCCTTGGAAAATTTACTTCTTTTAATTCACAACACCTTGCATAATACCGCTTGTGTTTCTGAAAAAAGATTCTTCTTTCTATCTCTCTAGTAGATTAATGACAAAAGCATGAGGCCGGCAATCGGAATTTCTGCGTTTTGCTTCCCAGCGGAACGATGGAGAAGATCTTTTCTCAGAAAAATAAAATTTTAAGAATGTTTTATTCATACTTCCATGTTGTCTGAAAAAATGCCTATAATTTATGTTTTTTCAGTAGCTAACTGAGATTGATATTGTTGATTTCTATTTTGATGGTGGGTGACACAGATATCTCTACTGATCAGTATTACCTTCTCTGGTGATAATACAGATTTCTTAAAAAATTAACAAAACAATGTATTATATTTCTAGATTGCAAACCTGATGCAGACTCGAACATTCTGACCAATTAATAATTAATAATCATGAATTAATTAATAAATTCAAAGTGAAAAATTGGTCTACAATATTTGATGAATTCATATGATTTAAAGATATGCAGTGTATTCCACAATACTCATATTCTTTGAGAGTAACAGGGCGATGTCTGCTAAAGATAACTAGTAGAATATTATGTGTTCAAAAAAAAGTTTCAAAAGTAGAGATAACCCGCCATATAAATACAGATATGTAAAAAGGAAATAATAACATTTCTGTCACCGCTGAAATATTTTATTCTTTTTAAAATATCTACAGAGAGCTATTGCGTAGCTGCTAAATATTTTCGAATATCCGAAACTGACCAATAAATATGTAAACATTTTTAATGTATACAATTTAAAAAATATTTTCAATACAGCATTCTGAAAGCTCTATTAACTTATTTTTATTAAATTTTGCATAAAAATAGTGACTTCCTTTGCTTTAAATTATTACAAAAGATGTTGTTGGATTAAAAGCTTATAAAAAGTTATGATTCCAAAAAAGAAACTTTATTCGAAGAAATGTTTTTATTAAAAGGTTTGATAAATCGATAATGTTACGTAATATTTCAAAAAAATAATCCTCTTATAGGAAATCTAGAATCATAGTATACCGTCAAAGATTAGAAATTTTGCAATAAGATTTCTTAATAACGTTATGAAGAGTTAATTTTAGTATATACTGAGATTATTATTTTGATATTATCATGCTGTAATAAAAATATGAATTAAAACAATTTTTTTTTACAATTTTTAAAATTACTGCTACCCCCTAAAATTATTCAATATTTTTTATCTTTATCGGGCTTTGAAATATTTATGAAATATACGTTCAGATTTAGTGACCTTTTTTTTATAGATTTGACATTACCGTTTAAACAGGAAATAAATATATCTAAAACCTTTAATAAAGGGTTAAAATGCATTCTAAGTTGTTGTTGAAAATATAAACTTAAGTGATTTGATAAAAGATTTAAGAGAAGGTGATGCAATCTGGTTTTATATATCAGTATTTTATTATTAATTAGATAAATGTATACTTTATTGCACGGATAATTAAAGTAAAATATTCTTCTTTAGTTTCGACCACTTATTTGATGCATAAATAAGCTTTCGGTTCCAAAACTCAAATAAATAGAACAAAATTTTAATTTTAAATTGGCTAGAGCTTTGACTGGCTTCGTGGTCCTTTTTTAAGTCGGCAATATATTTTTCTCTAAAAAAATAGAACTGCATGGACCTAAGAATATATTCTTTTCATCATAACTAATCAAAAAAAAATTAGAATGATATGGGGCATTATTCTTGAACTGCCGAAACCTTAAAAGTTATGTCTTCCGATCAACTTCAAATTTTCAGAGTTTGTTTGCCTATATGATAGTGGCATACCCACTAATTTATAGAATTTTTCTACCATTTAAAATGTTTATTTAACATTTCATACTCTTCGCAAATTTTTTTTTTCAAGTATTTTAACAATAAAGCTTGACTTTTTTCCGATAAAAATGTTGTTTGGACAGATTGACCACTCCTACCGGGGACTTGGTTGTATGCATGATTTTCCAGTAAAGCTGCACATTCATCATAACTTTTTTAGTTCGCCTTTTTTGTCGTGCATTGTTTACTTCTCTGACCTCAAGGCTTTTGGACTGTCTTCGGAAGCAGATCATGTTCTATTGCGAATAAAGTTTTTTTCAGTTGCAATTGTCCGTTCTCATGTGGAATAAATGCGTGGTGTTTTCGAGTGCCGAGAATAGTAATTGCTTCAGTGAATCTAGTTTCAAGTTGTTTGGTCATCTCTATGTGATCTTCTTTTGAAGTGAAAAGAATTAGTATTTTCTTTGAATGATTCTTAGCCCATTCGAATAACTCCATCGCAGTTAGGATTGGATTCTGTGCTGAGCGCTGCAAGCTGGCTTTTGCCGCAAGTCTTTTCAAATTTCCACTAATCCCTGGTCCTTTCTATGTGCAGTTGACTGGAAATGTCTTTCTGTAGAAATGACACAATCTTTTTTGTGATTTAAAAGATTTATGAAGGCATATTTATTTATAAAATGCTGCGAAGCTCCGTCTCTCCCATAATAAATTTTGTTAATAATAACAGTGCCATGACTTAAACAATCTGAAATGATTGCCATGCTAAAATAATTCAGTTCGTTTCTATTTTTGTGATAAATAACTACTGTCAATATAGTTGCTTGATTATAATTCCAATCAAAAAATTGTGCAGCATTTGAAATGATGAAAGCAGAATTTTTAGCGAAGTCAAGCAAAATTAAGTACTGTCCTTCTTTTAGTATAATTTTAAGGTGATTTAGAAACCTTCTTGTTTCGCATAAAATGCGTGAGATTTCAGGTTTTTAAGTTCAGTGCAGAGTGCTTTTACGAAACCATAAGCGTCTGTTATTTCGGTCTTCAAAGTGCTTCTATCTGTTTGCTGCCAAACTTGATATGTCACTGTGTCGAAACTATTCGTGTCCAATAGATCAGTCAGGTACTTTTAAAAATTTTCAATCTCAGGACAAGATTCGCATTCGTCAAAATGACAAGCGTCAGTGGGTTCACTGCACATGATTTCTTTAAGGCAGTCATGAAAATCTGACAATTGTCTGTCAGTTCCCTCCGTTAAATGTTTAATATCAATCGCATTCAACATTAACTTTACGTTTTCATGATAAAACGCACACACAAACATTGTTTCCACTTGCTCCAACTAAAACAGAGTGCTTTGGTATTAGTTGTGCGAATTTCGAAAATCCAATCTTCGCATTTTCATGTATGGCTACAAATCTGGCATATAATTCTGAAAGATTGCACAGAATCAGTCTCTTCTGTACTTGCTCACGAGTACCGTCTAGTTTTCTGACATATATGCAATCTTTCTTGCCTGGCATCTTTCGATTCTTCTCGTGATCTTCGTGCAAGTTTATCACAAATTTTCAGTTTCTTTCGTCAATTTTTGTTCTCGCTTGGCTTCCGAAAAAGTCAAAACTCCACTTGTGGCAACTAACTTTTTTGTTTTTCTGGATTCACGTTCAGATGCGCCAAATTCTCACATGATTTGTCTGCGACTCCAAGACTTAAGCACACGGGTGAGTACACAAATCTTTTCTGAATATGTACTACTCTTCTGCTATAATTTTTCTTTTCCTTGATTCAGGACTTCGAGACCCGCTAAGTGATTTTCATCATTGCATCCTTCTTTTTCATTTCTCATTGGAAAACAAAAATCTGTGTCCTCGTTTATCTCTTCCTCTACATTAATACCACGCTCTTCTATAAATCGGGATGGCTGTAAATTGAAAGTTCTACATTCTTTTCTACAAGCACCACATATTTTACTGCCTTTCGGCAAATCAGGAATCACTATTTGCTGATTTTCCGTTAGATCCACTTTTCTTAGATATTTCTCCTCACGGTATGTAGGAATCTCACTTTACTTCAAAAGGAGCGATTCGCAAAAAAACTTGAAAACGAACCTATAACCTGAACTAAATGAACAAAAACCACAGAGAAGAAGGATAAACAATTTATAAATGTATACAAGTAATTGTGACAAACAAAAACGAAATGCAAGAAATCACAGAAAAATTATAAACACTACACGTTGGCTTCTTTCACCTTTCAGAAGACTGATGTCAGACTAGAGTGATGCAGTGCAACGTTTTGCTTGAGGCCAAGAAACAAATGACAGTCTATGTGATTGTCTTTTGTTTCTTGGTACAATATGAGAAACAAATGAAAATCTATGTACGTGGATGTCTTTTATTTTGCGGCTATAATCGAGACCCAGTTTAATCGAGCCAAAGAAAGGACAAATCCTGTATAATTTGTTTATATGAATATTTTAAACTATTGTTAATTGATTTAAGCTTTTCACAATTCAGTTTTATGTAACAGTAATGATGAAAATATACAGCAAAACCTAAAAAAAAATATGCAGGGGCGAGGGGTCAACGTTCTCTTAAAAAAATACTTGTGTTCCTTAATTTGTTTATAACTATATGCAGAAATTGTCGATGCATTAGGAACCGTTTAAAATAATTTGTGGACGTTTCTGTACGAATGAGACGCATGTTTGAATGAATCGAATTTAAACGAAACAACGTCGGTCGTTGCATCGGCTGGACTGGTCGACCTGTCCGAACGTACAAAGAAGGTCTTCGCTAGGATATCTTTGCATAACTACATAAATATTTTTAGTCCCAAAAAGCCAAACAACATTTTAATCGGAAAAAATTCAAGCTTTCGTTTAAAAATACTTTTTAAAAAACTGCCCGTAGAGTTGAAAATATTAAATAAAAAATTTTAAATAGTAATTTGTTTATAAAAAGTAAAAACAATAGATTTCACAGGATCGAAGAGCATGAAAAATCATTTAGGAATCACTCATAGAAAGTTCAATTCTCATTTTGTAGAAAGGAAGTTAGGACAATTTTAAAATACCCGCTTAGCCCGGGGGATGCAAATTTCACCCCCTGTAGTTCGAGGAGGGATGGTAGTAAAAGTCTATAAATTAGTGAGTATTTTACTATCATATAGGCAAACATACTCTAAAAATTTGAAGGCAATCGGAAGATATGACTTTTAAAGTTAGGGCAATTCAGGAATAATACCCCACATATGGGGGTTAAAAAATCTTATAACACTCATGTAAGTGACACTTAAAATTATTGCGTTTTTCAGTTAAATTAGAATCTCTTGGATCGTCTATAAATTTGAAAATGTCGTTTGGTTGAAAATTCGTTGTTTCTTTTAATCAAACGTAACTTTTTATCTGAAATATGTTGTTAAAAATTCGTAATTTGGTAAGAATTGAATCGTCTTAGTTAAAAACTTATTTTTGTAGGTTAAAAATTCAGTGTAAAAAATAAAAAAGTTTTTGAAAATATAATTAATTTGTTGACAATTAAAACGTTTTGTTAAAAAAAATCCTTTTCTTAATATTATCTATACCAGGCTTGTACTTAATCCTATTTTTTAGAACCTCAACAATATACGTGTATATTTGAATTCTCCACAAAAGTATTTTTCTCTAAATTCTCTAACTTGCATATTAACCCTATTACCCCTAATAATGTAATTTTCCAAAAGTATTTTTTTTCTGTACATAGTTTTCATTTTTTAAATGACAAAAATTAAGGGCAAAAGGCACGTTGGAATGCTCATACAGAAAAATGTTTAATTTGTTTTGGCAGGAATTACATTTTTCTTTAATGTGGAAAAATTTTAAATAATTTTTTTAATATTAAATCGTCCTTGCAAAAGAATGAGAATTTTTCTCTGAGATCGACATTCATTAGTCTATTCTAAAAAAAAATGATTTAATAAAAAAGTATAAAATATATTTTTTCTGGACTCAAAATTTTGTCGGAGGTTGGTATGACTTAACCTCGATTTATGATACAAATCTGGAGTGGATAAAATTTGATAGAATTTCAATGAGAAGCTCTTGATAGAATAGTACAAGATTTTTCGATGGATAGAGTTTGATAATATCCTCCAACATTTTTAATAATAGGATTGAATATAAGTCCTTTAACATTAAAATGGATACAATTTTTATGAGAATGTGTTGACCGAAAAGTATAACATTTCTCAATGCACAGAATTTTATCCAAAGTTTATTTTCGAAACGTAAGGTAACGAAAGGTGATTCAATATTAAAGCATGCTACTTTTTACGCAGCCTTCATAAACATTTTGATTAAAATTTAAAATTTGTCAATAAATAAAGAAGTTTATCCAGGTTGTCAGTCATTGGTCGCATGTCACTAACTGGAGTCCTTACTTTATACGTTTTTGTGGGTGTAAGTACAAAAATTGAAATGTCATGGCCCCTGAAAATTAGTTTTTTTCAAGGTTCATGGAATTACTCTATTATGGTTCAGCTTATGCAGCTTACGTGTACATACGTGCATACTTTACTGCATGACGTGTCTAATAGTCATGAGACTCACTATCTGCAGGTCCAGCTTCATATCAGATATATGTTTCAAAACCAGCGCGGTCCTATTCGCACACAGTCGTATAGACTGTATTACATAAGGGTGTTTGGGGGGTGCCGTTTCTGGGGTTTTCAGTATGCGCGCAACCGCCGCGTCGGTAGCATCGCGTTGCTTTGTCACGTGCGACTCAGCTTCCTCTTAAACTTTTATTAACAGCCTTGTGAAATAATTACATAAAAATTAAAAATATTTTAACAACAAATAAAATAAACATTTAATTCATTATCGATTTTCATTTTAGACATTGAGTAATTCACTCCTTTGCTTTCGCGACATTTAAAATGTAAAGAGTGTGTAGAAATAATAACATACAGGTGAACATTCATGAATTTATAAATTAAAATTAAACAATTTTTAATTATATGTGCAAATATTGTTTAATACGAGTTTCAAAGATTGAATTTCAGAGATAAGAATAAAATTGGGTAAAGTGTTTTTAAAAAACTATTCCCAAGTAGTTGAAAAATACTCTTTCAATATTTGACAGGAAATTACAGGAAATTATCGCCCCAAATTGTAGTGTGTGTTGCCATCCGTGAAACGCTGAGCACTCGAGAGTTTAAAACCATTGAAGGTACTAAATAAATTGCAAATTAATTAGTTGGTTTTTTCGATCATTTATTTCTAGTTTGTGACAAATTAAAATATTATCAAAACAAATTTCATGTTATAACTAATAATATAATATCTGATATTATAAACAATAATAATATTCTTAATGCCTTAGTAATCTTATTCTACGCGCAAGAAATAATGAGAATCAGTTTTTAAAAGTTCACAGACAAGGGGTTATATTGACGAGCTTGAATTTTAGTTTATTAAGAATTTAAAACTTTGTCGTACCGCTGTGTAACTGAATTTTAAATAGCGATTACAATTTAATGTATGCACTTTATGGGACACCTTTGGATTTGGTAGGGCAAACCGATATTAATATTCGGTTTGCTATTAAAGAGATGGTTTGAACTCGGTTTCTAACACCGATATCAATTTCAAAATGAATATCATGAACAAAATTTATAATTTTGGATATAATAGGTTCTGATTATTATAACTTAAAAAAATAAATTATAAAAATAAAGCAAGAAGATTTTAGTACGGCTCAACCATTTTTAATCTTATAGTAATCTAGAAATAAAGATATCAATTTTAAATATTCCAAGGAGGGATCAACGCTTTTTTCCCTTAATATTAAAAAAAAATTTTAACTGTCCAACAGTAATTAATGTTATGTTCATATAATTCAACATCAGGAGTCCAAAAATGAAGTTTTGAAAATATTTGTGTGTCTGTTTCAACATTATTATTTTTATAATAACTCAAAAACAAGTTGATCTAGTGTCATACAATTTGAAAGGAGTGCGTTCCTAAGTAATTCGCCTTATTGATTAAGTTTGGAGCACAATCAGATGAGAATACATTTTTTCAGTTCTGTTTTCTTAACAAAAAAAACGGTTAAAATTGATTTATAAATATTGTCAAAATAAGAAAAAATATTGGTTCAAAAAAAAGAATCTATAGGTTAGAATTTTATAAGAGAAAGAAGTTCTCAATGTTTAAAATAATTCAATAATTTAAATATGAAATTTATTCGTTTTTAGTAAAATAATCTATTGAACTTTATAAAAATCTTTTTAGATCTATAAGCAATAAACAATCAAGAATGGACAATAAACCTGTGAGGAATAAATTAGTGCAAAAAAACCAATGGTTGAGTTTTGTTTGGGATTATGGCTCCTTTTTTGAGGTTCCTAAAAAATTGTAAATCCATATTTTATTTTCTACCAGACAATGTTTAAGGGTTCCGCCCACATGTGAATGTGACGTATACATTGATTTTTGATTTTTATTTCTTAACCCCTTCCAGCATGCACTATAAAACTACCCTCTTACGAAGATCCAGAATTTTGCAGTACATTGGTCTTAAATATTAGTTTTGGTAATTTTTTTTCATAGATCAGTTTTTATAATCAAGCAAACATTTTTTATGTTTTATTTATTTTTTTTTATTTATTATTTTATAATTCTTTGAGCAATTATTTTTTTTTACATTTTATCGCCAATTATCGGTATCTCAACAACGATATAAACTAATTAGGGAATATAAAAAAATCAGTGACACTGCTTTAATTTGTTCTTAATTATTAAAATAATTTTTTATTGCTCAAATGTAACTATTGACAAAGATCAAGCTGAAACATGTAGTTTTTTGCAAATTTTATAAGAAATTTCACAGAATTTTAGTAAGGGCTGTATTTTTATCTCTTGTAAAGGAAGAACGAATTAATTGACGTATGAATGAAGAACAAAATCAGTACTTTTTATAAATAATATAAAAAAAGATATCTTGACATTAAAACATTTTTAAAAAGTTTTCACTTCAGGGTTTTAAAATAACAAATTTTGATCAATATGCCTGTATTTCTTCATTGACTACAAGCTTTGAATCGATTTTATTAATTTTCACAGCTTATGCTTAACATATTTAACTAATTAGTCAATTTTATTTAAAAAAATTGAAAATTGGGTCTACTACAGTATTCAGACAAATGCGTCAGTAGCAACGAATCTCATCATAGCAGGACTTATTCAGATTTGTTGAATAATCTGCACAAATTTCCACTTTTCTGATTAATTTCGATCAAAAGTTTCATTTCAAGAATAGTAAATTATTCAAATAATTTTAAATAAGTTAAGTTAATCCTGTTTATTTTCAAATTTAAACTAATCAGAGAAAAATACATACAATAATTCTATAATATTTGTTTAAATTGCAAAAAACAACATTTTTCCACTCACGAGTTACATTTAAGCAATCAAAAATTGGTTAGCCAATTAAAAACGAGCTGTGATAAAAAAATAAAGAAAAGTCATATTTACGAAAAATATGCTAATTCAATGCAGTCCCGCTATAGAAGCAGTTTCGGGGGTACCCTTTATCTCCTTCGTACAATCTCGGGACTCGGCGCACCGTAAACAATCAGGGCCGTCTGAATAATTTTTGTTGGAGTTTCGTCTTAAAAATATTTTGTTATTGTATTTTTTCTATTTTGATTTTATAATGTCATAATGAGCGTGAAAATGTTTGTGCTCGAAAATCAAACTTGATAAAAGTTCTGATTTTTAAGTATGCGTGTACGTATATCAGGGTGGTCGTTTTAGTCGAAAAAAAAGTCCTAGTCACTTCTTAGTTTCTTCTCGATTCGCAAACATTTTTCACGGTCAATAAAATAAGAAATTTGAACTCTAAAGCCGAAATTTTTTTCCATTTAAAGTAATAACGCATAAAACAATTTAAAATTAAACATGTTTAAATGGAATGCAGATAAACTGCAAATTTCGAATGTCTAACTTTTATAGATTATAAAGTTAAAAGATCGACATTTAATGTAAATCACAAGGTAAATCGCTAAGTGACTGAAAGCGAACTGAAGCGATTGGCCTGCGAGATTTTTGAAACTGATTGAAGCAGACGACACGATTAACGGCAGAGGGTACGGCCCGAGGCGTCACTCTCTTGTCCCCTTGGACCACCTTGTCCTCTATAGCGGGAACTTTTCTTGCGGGACTGCAGTGCATTCCAATATACTCGATTTTTATTTAGCGAGTGATTTTTTAATATGCTGGACGGAATTAAGGGGTTCAAAATAATAATAAAAAAAATGCATACGTCACGTTCGGGAAAGTGATTTTAAGAACTCGTTTCCCCTGCACCTAATAAAGCGGGATTATTTTTGCTGTACTTCATTTGCTATACGCTTCAAATAAGATTTTTTCAAAAGAAGAATACTTGAAGTGTGTAAAATATATAAAAATGGTTGAAATTGTCATTTTATCCAGCGAGAAAAGCTACAGTTTTTAAATTCTGTTCTCTGATCCATGATGAACGCGATTCAGCGCGAAAAGCGATATTTTTTCGCTTAAGAAGAGTCCGGAAGATGAGTCAGCTTTTCGGTGAAATTTCCACTTTGAGTACTCATCCATAATGTCCTGGACAGAATGTGCCAATTTCCGGCCTTATAGGAAGGAGAGATTAGAAATCACCGCGAAATAGTGCAATCAAGTTCCCGTGTGTGAAAATATTGGACGGAATGCGAAACTACTTTGGTGATTAATGCTACATATGAATGAAACGATTTCAAACATAGATTAAGTTTGATCTGTGTCGCGAGGTGCGCGAAACATGTGGTACGTTTGCTAAAATATTTCCACGTCTATCAGTAATCTGAAGATCGATGTGACAACGCTGAAAATACGTCCATTGACTGTGACTAAATTGATTTAGGAAGATGAACTCTTTGACTGAATTTGGTAAGTTTAAATTGTCTTTTAATAAATATAACAGAGCAAAAAACTTTTTCCGGGCGATCCATAAAATGTTCTCGCATCTGTTTGAGAATAATATCGTATCTACAATATGATCTCTGTACACTAGGATAGTCCTAGAAATGCTTTAAAATTTTTTTCACACTAGAGGGCAAGTCACCCCACTCCAAGTTTCCATTTGATTAACACGGGGGGAATTTTGCATTTTCGAAAAATTAACTCATGCTCCTGGGTTTCTTAGAAACGTGCCCACTTTTGTAGGGATTGAAGAAGAGTATATTCGAAATAAAACTATATCAATAACTTTTATTTTTACCTCCCACCCCCTCACCACCACCCCCTGCAACGCGCCATATATAACACAAAAATAAAAAAGCTACATTTTTGATGACAATTTGTATCTCTTGCATGACTTTTCAAACAATGTTTAATTGTTCATATAGATTTAAATTATAAAAACAATTATTTATTCACAAAAAATGTAAAGATAATCGTATTTTCAGATTGTAATTTAATAGGTGGTCAGTGTTTGGAGTAGCCAATTTGTTTAAAGATATAATTTAATTATTTAAAAAATTAGTTATTGTTTATTTACAAAATTTATAAAAATTTAGCGAGAGCTGTCTAATTTTTTCTTGAGTTAGTATTCTTTTATACTTTTCTTTGATTAATATATAACTTTGATACATTTATTTTTTTTAAATCCCTATTTATTTAAACTATTTTTATTTTCTCGTGCTTTTTTTTATAACTTAAAAAAAGTTAAAATAAAATAGAATAAATACAATTTATATTTTTTGTGTCTCCTAGTATGTCAGCTTGATATTCATTATACTCTCAAATGCTATAATTAAATATTATCTAAATCCATTTTATATGCAGTATAATTACAACGCTCATAAAAAAAAACATTATTTTCGACCAGACAGTCTTTTCTTTCTAATAACTGAAAATAGTTTTTATAAATTTTTTATTACTTTTAGTAAGTACTGTTTTTAATCCTCATTTCTCGTTATCAAATAGTAAAATTTCGGTATTAATTTAAGACCTCTGCCAGCAGAATCATTCACTACTGTGAGACATTTAACAATTATTAAGCCTCGCAGCTAATTTTCGTTCTTCATTAATTCCGAAAAAAATTACGTAAATTTTCCTAGATGAAGTGCTAATTTGTTTTTTAAATAATTGTTTCATGCTTTTCGGTTCCAAAAGTTTGATATTTTCAACACTTTCAATTTTTTCTGCAATTTCAAAATTGGCGTGTCTTATGCTTTTTAATATTCAAATTATTATAAAATAATTGTACTAATTTCACGTGCTTAAATAAAGAAAAGTTTTTATTATTTATTATTATTTATTTAAAATATGACACTTTGTCTTCATAAGTGTTGTACAGAGATAATGCTGAAACTTAAATCATAATTTACAATAGTGAAGGTACTTTTATATAATTTAATCATGGTAAAGCTTGCGAAAATATGAATAATGACATATCCATACATACATATCCATAGTTAATTTAAAGAAAATTAAAATAAACAATAAATAATTGTATAAATCCTAACAAAAATGTTTAGGTTAAATTTAGTATTAATAGAAATCATTTAATATTAAGTTTAATTCAAGTGATATGAATTAAAAAATATTTGTTTAAACAAATTATATTTATTTTAAAATTTAGAGAATTGTTAATTTATTTTTCCTATACGGTATCGAAACAGAAAAATAATTTGATGTATTCTATATAATTAAATTTTTTTAAAATATTTGTAAAAAAACGGTTTGACGAAATAAAAATTGTTTAAACAAATAGAGATTTGCTAAAAATTAAAAAACATTTTTAAAAATAATGTAATCATTTAACAAAAAGTAGCATAGGATATGAACTTGAGAAAAAATTGCACAACTTTTGCTTTATTTGTAGAAATTTTGTAAATAAAAATAATTATTAATTTAAATAAAGTTTTAAGAAAATGTAGTAGTTCTTCAAGCAATAACCAAATATTGAATTTTAATTAAAAAATAAGATTATTTTTTACATTTTTTTGCGATAAATAATATAATAAATATTTAAATTGTATATTAGTAATCATTTGTCTAAAAAAGATGACAGACATTGCTACAAAGTAACAACAGTACGTACAAATGTAGTTTTTTGATTTTTGGGTCATATTTAGGGGGCTGAAGGGGAAGGGGGTTGAATTAAAAAGAATAAAAGTACTAAGTATGGTTTTATTTTGAGACACATTTCTTCAATCCCTAAAAAATTTGGCATATTTCGATGAAACCCTGGAGCATGAGTTGAATTTTTCGAAAACCCAAAATTTCCCCGTGCAATGCAATGGGATTTTGAATTGCCAGGCGGCACGCACTTATATTTACATTTTGAAAAAAATAATGTATTTGTTTACTCTGAAAATTGAAATTTTTTACAGGAGGATGCCTTGAAAAGCTTATTTTGGGAGAACCTAGTGTTCAACTTTGAATGTTATCTAAAATTAATCGATAATGGGTCTCTCCATGAATGATCACCTAAAACAGATTGCGGTCAAGTTTTAGAATTTTTTTTTATGCTCTATAATTAATTATTATATTTCTAGATTCGATTCCTGTATTTAAAAAACAATAAATTATTTTTATTAGGCTAGAAAAAATTATTGAAAACATGTGGACGTGTAAAAAATGGCGATTGTCTGTTATTTAAAAAATAAATTCAACACTAAAGTTACTCGTTTAAATTCAAGTAGAGAGAAAAAGTGCGATCAGGGATGATTTAAATTTATTATCTGTAATTATATTTTGAAGATAAAGTTAAAATAGTAGAGGAAAAAATTTGTTCTGAGTGACCTATCAAAATGTAATATTATGGCATACTTTAATAATTTATTATAAGCGAAATATATTACCGAATATTGTAGAACTAGTTTATAAATAAGGATTCGTACTAACTTTTTGCAGGGTGTTCGGCAAAACTGCTCATCAAAACGAATATATATTATACATTTTTAAAGAAAAATTTATCTGCGTGAATAAATTATTTGAACCTACATACATATATATCACTTACAAAAACTTCGCGGATGTACTCTGCGTGTTTTTTTTTAAATATTGTTTGAAATTTTGTCTCGAACGACCGATTTTGACGGACTCAACCAAAGGAGGCAAAGCAAACTGAAGGCAGCAGACAACGCATCGATTCATTGATGTTTTTAAATTTAAAATCAAACACAAATTTCATACGAAAATATGCGAGTTTGAAAGTAGTGTTTTTTTCTAATTTTCAGGTTTTCGAGGACGAACATCTTGAACAATAACTTTTGATGAGCAGTTTTACCGAATATTCTGGAAAACTTTGGTACGAATTCTTATTTATAAACAAGTTTTACAATTATCGATAGTGTATTTTGCTTATAATAAATTATTAAATATTGTGATAATGACACATTTTGACATGTCACTTAAAACATATTTTTTCCTCCACTACTTCAACTAAAACCTCAAAATATCATTATAGATCATAAATTTAAATCATCCTTAATCGCACTGTTGCTCTCTAATTAATTTTAAACATGTAACATTAGTGTTTCACTTATTTTTAAAATGACAAAATGTCACGTTTTTTACACGTCCACATGTTTTTAATAATATTTTCTGGCTTAATAAAAATAATTTATTATTCCTAAAATACACGAACCGCATCTAGAAATATAAGAAATAATTATAGACCAATTAAAATTTTTTCATAAAATTTGACCGCAATCGGTTTCAGATGATCATTCATGGAGTGACCCTAATGTATCCACTGTAAAGTGCTAAATCGACTCTACTTAAACTCACTATTCACGATATTTGAGAATCAGATGTGAAAAATATATTTTCGTGGACTGACTCTGACTAAAAACTAATCCCTACTAAGTCGGCAAATCATTCAGAAAAGTGCTCGTCGAGTATCAATTACTTCGTGGATATAGATTTTCCTGAGTAAGGAAAAGATTAAGTGCACTGGTGACCTGCTGTCACCACGGGGAGTCCGTAAGGGCGTTCGATCTTGTCCTGAAGCAGGTATAAGGACAAGTCGTGAATAGTGATGCATTTGATCAAGAATTATGAGGAACGAGCAGAATTGATGATGCTCGTTTTTCTGACATTTCATCTCATATCCTCTCGTATTATAATAAGGTATTGCTCAACATTTTGAAAATATTTGATCGATTGTTTTTGCGCTGTTAAAAATGAATCTTTTTTTCAGGTGCCCACTTTTTTTTTTTTTTTTTTTTTTTTTTTTTTTTTTTATAAATGAAATTTAAGAATTTGTTCATATGTATTACCAGACTTTATTTTATACTCAATAATGCACATGTGTTTTTTGAAAATATTTTTATTCTGCAAAAAAAGGCAAAATGTATTTTCAAAATAAGTAGAAAGTTAGTGATGTATTTAATTACTGACTTATCTTCTAATTTTACTACATTTCTAAACTTTTACACATACTTTTATCCATGTCACCGGAACTAAGTATATTTTTTCGAAAATAATTTCGGATGATATAATTATGAGCAATGCGAATCACACAAACATTAAAAGTATCGTGAATGTACCTACGGTAATCAATATTCGTATAGATGACGCATAATTTATATTTACCATATGCATTATTTATTTAAACCATTCATGGAAGTTTTACTTTAGTGCACAATCAACTGTCTTCACCAAGATACATAAATTTATTTAAATATTCATGGTACAAAAGTGGTTACACCGATGTAGAGCCGGAAAAGTTTGAAAATCCAGTCCGTTTTGCTTTTGGATCGCAATCTAACATTCATTGCGAAATCCCAGGTTGTTCCAATATTGCAATTGTTCGATGTTCTTGGTGTAAAAAAGTATTATGTTTTAAACACTTTTTCAATGATTATCATTTTTTTTCCACATATAATCCCTAACGCAGCTTAATTTTTTAAATTTTCATAAATAATCTATTTATACCATTGTCATTTTAAATATTAATTAAGAAAACATTGTTTGCAACTAATACTATGTGTACACTTTTTGTCCACAACTTTATATCTTAAAAATTAAGTCAACTTTATATCTTGAAAAAAAAAAAATTCAAGTAAAAGCACATACTATGCCCATACTATTTTTAAACTTTTTTTACGCATTTTCGAAAACATTATATACACAATATTCTAATATATCGACTGTTGCAGTCAGCTTGTAATACACGCGTGCAAAGTTAAATAAAATTTTTGACAATTTGCTTAAATAATTTTTTATAAACAATTACAAATGACAAAAGGAAAAACAAGTAAACTAAATATTTCTATTTTGTTCATGAAACTTCAATTTTTAAGCCAATCGAGCTGATTTTATAAAATTTCTATTGAGAAATAGTAAAAAATAGCAAATTTACCCCCCGCCCCCCCAAATAAGGGATTACAACCCTTTTGCACAAAAACTGTGATCACAGAGAAGCATTTTCAAAAGAAAGACTTTGACATAAATTTGGTTAAAAAACTCTAAATAGTTCATGAGATATTGAAAAAAACTGTATTTAGGGGTAAACTTTTAGGGCGATTTTTACCCCTAAATTGACGAATTACCACTTTAAAAAAATACGTGTCTAATATTTTTTGAAGTACTACAACATATCGCAAGACGAAAGAAATCGGTGAGGTACACCTCGGGACCTTTGTCGAGACATACGTTAAACGAGCCTTCGTTTTACGTTTATGATCTCGGCAGGTAAGACAGCGTTCACTTGTGTCATGTCGAGCCTTGTCTTCGCATGAAAACTTTGTAATTATTAAATTAGATATTTGAAATTTTAAAATTCAGATTCTGTGGGTCTTAACACGCCTAACCCTTAAAAATTTTGTTCAAAAAAATTATTGTAACTTTCTAGAAACAACAAACAAGTCAAACAAGTATAATACAAATGACATATATAAATATATATATATATATACATATATAAATGATATATATACAATAAAAATGTACAAGAATGTTGAATCATTAACCGCTCGTTTTTTAGTCATTAATATGTTTCTCAAGACATAAATGTATGTCTTAAAGACATAAATATATGTCTTTAGGACATAAAAGCTTGTCTCCAAGACATAACTTGAAGTCTGCTTCCATCTAAAAACTGAGACATGCTCAAGTAGACCTTTTCGACTTCAGCATATCTTGATTGGGGACAATTCAAGTCAAAACCAAGTCGAAGAACTTTTAATTGGAACTTTATTATTTTTCCACCACTCAACAATGCCTACGTCTTTTTCTGCCCTCTTTTCTGATAAGTACAAATTAATCTCATTTCTTTGTTTGTATTGTTGCATCACTTGATTGTGTCACTTCCCGATTGTTGAGACATTACAGCGGCATTTATGACGAAGCTAACATCCAATACATCATCTTTAACAGAAAGATGATCAGCTTCTGTTGTCTAAACAATTTGTACACGATCCTGTATTTAAATAAGATTTATTTCTGTCTTTTTCATTTGGGTGGCATTCGGGTGGGCTAAAATACTCTAAGTCGTATCTAAACGACCAGAGCTTTCTTTCCTTTCTACTAGGTCAAAAGGAGAAATCTAGTCGTTTAGATACGTTTTAGATACATGAGAGTATCATCCTTGATGTTATTTAGTAGCCAACTTAAACAGCCTCCGGGAAAATTTGAGTCAAATAGGAGATCCATGTTACCCGAGTAGAAATTGCCTCTTTCAAATCTAGGCTATCCCTCTGCTGGCCCTCGACAGGTTCTTATCGTGTGCTACTTGACTTAAATTATGTATATACTTACTTTCTGGCACTATATATTTTTTATTCAAACTAGATAAAAAAGTTCATTCATAAATATATGTCTTAAAAACAATTTCTATCAATTAATTATTTTCTCGAGGGCACCTTGTAAAGTCATCGACAGGTAAAACAGGCAATAAAGTTGTTAATACAAAAAAGTACATTAATGTTTTTATGCTTAATTGAACTTCTCCGGATCAAAAGGGGATACGCGTGGATTCAGCCTGAGAATTATTGTCCAGAAAGTCAATTTTTAAAATCGTTTGAAGGTTAATTTTAAGGACTGGTACTTGTAGAGAATTTTAAGGCACATATTTTTTCCTTTAGCAAATATTGATAGGTTTAACAGTTTTTGAAGTAATTGAAAAAAACTAGATTTACCGAAAACAAAAAATTTCAATCTTTTTTCACTTCTACTCGTGATAACTCAGGGAATTTCAAGAATTTGTCATTATAATTAATATTTAATTACATTTTCAAGTCTTTTGAAACTAGCCAAAGAAGAAAAACGTAAATATTTTATTAAACAAAAAAGTTGTTAATTTTTTTGTGAGGCTTTGCAAAAATCATGATTTTCCACCGTCGAGCGCTTCGTGTATCGAGCGAATTTCAAGCAACGAAAAACTTTCAGTGACAAAGTTGTTTATTAAGGTTCAAAGAAGTTTTCTGAACATTTTCAGATCCATCGCTTTAATGGTTAAAAAATTATGAATGTCTTAAATTACAAACGGAAATCTTGACCTTGCTGCCGTATACACGTGCCTCCTCGGTGACGAACATGTTGCAGCGGACGTAAAGTCGGATACCAAAATAAAAATAATAACCCTTTTGTAGTTTTCTTCTAAAATATACTATAAATAAAGCAAAGAAGCAGTGAATAGAATATTTCTTAGAATACCTGCAAAAGTATTATTTTTGAAACAGGTTTATTTTAGTTAATACCCTACTAATTTAAGAAAGATGAAAGAGTAGATGTTTATAACAATTACGAATTGCAATATCCAAACTCTTTTCTCTTAAAGTTTACGCTTAAACTAGAGAAAGTTTCGAAAAGTTCTCCACCTCGAATTGGATTACAAGCTGCCAAAGTAAAGGATGTAAAAAGTCTCTATAAGTACTTAAGTCCAAAAGGAAAAGAATTTTTCGAAGATAATTTTTTTCAATGAAAAATTTAGAGCCGAGATGCCGAAGAAACTGAAGGAAGTGACGAAAATGATTAAAAGTAGTTAAAAATGAAGAATTAGTTTAATAATTTAATGTTCAAAATGTCTAATAAATCAATTATTTCAGTGATGATATCTTGAGTATTATTTTGTTATCAGATTTGACTTTCACGTCCGCTGCAACACGTTCGTAGCCAAGGAGGCACTTGCAGGAGACCTCCGCTTGTAATTTAAAACATTCATAATTTTTTAACCATTAATGCGATTGATCTAAACATTTTCAGAAAACTTCTTTGAACCTTAATCAACAACTTTGTCACTGGAAGTTTTTCGTTGCTAAAAATTCGCTCGATAAACGAACCGCCTGAATGTTTTCATGAAATTCATGACTTCTACAAAGTCTCGAAAAAAAATTAACAACTTTCTTGTTTCGAAAAATATTTGCATTTTACTTTCTCGAGTAGTTCAACAAGACTTTGACACGTAATTTACTGTCAACAGAATAGAAAAAATTCAAAAATTGGCTAAGTTAGGACGAGTTTAAATTAAAAAGATTGAAATTTTTTGTTTCTAAAAATCTGTTTTTGACCAATTTATTCAAAAACTATAAAACTTACAAATTTTTGCAAAATGAAAAAAAAGATGCGCCTCAAAATTCTCTACAAGAATCAGATTTTAAAATTGAAATTTGTACGATTTTTAAAATTGGCTTTCAAGACAATTCTTCTCAGGCTGAATCCACGCGTATCGCCTTTTGATCCGAAAAGGTTCAATTATACTTAAATCTGAAAGAATCTGAAAGAATGTAAAACATCTGGTGCCTTAACAATTTAATGTTTACTCAGCGTGGCGTCGTAGCTTTGGGGATTAGGCGTTAGACTAATAAGCGTGTGGTGCATGCGTTCGATTCTCGGTGCTTGCAGATATTTTAATTAACTGCATGTCTCTTTAATTAAACAGCAAAAAGTCTTCTCTAACTAAATTCAAAAATGTAGTTTAGTTTTAGAATAACGTGCGGAGTATAGTTAAGAATTTAATGTCAATAAAAATAGGAGAAAACGAAGGTGTATTTGTCAAAGGCTATAGAAAGGTGCACAATTTTTAGATTTTATTACTACAAGGAAAATTTATTTTACATTCGAATTAATATTTCCCTTCTTTAAATAAAAAATTTCTGTAATAGGTTATGGCAATGTGCTAGTTAAACTTTTTTACTATTGCAATAATAGCCAGTCTTTGAAAGATGATCAAATGTTTCATAACTTAATAATATTTAGGTTGCATCAACAAAATAAGAAATAATAGCATAAGCTTTTAAATTTATAGCATATGCTTTTAAATTAATAGCATATGCTTTTCAATTTATATCGTATGCATTTGACCAAGCGCGAAAACACTGTTTGATGCTTCAAACCAATATTTCATTGATGCGGAAGTATTTTTTTCTCAGTGTGTAAGGGAATATCTAGATTCTATAAAGACCCTATTAATAGGCCTTCATTCGGGTGCTTACTGACAACCTTGCTGGCTTAGCGTGACGTTTTATCTTGCGTTCTCGATAGATTGCCACTTTAGGACCTCGATAGATTGCCAGTTTAGGGCCTCGATAGAAAATAGTAAATCTAGACAGGGCCTCTTAAAAACCAAGTTATAATTTCTACCCTGGCAATACTCTACGAAGAATTACAATCTGATAAATGAAATTAGAGAATTCGTGTTAAATTATCAGACTTTTTCTTTGTATCTTTCCATAGCACGTGTAAGTTAGTTTGCCTATTTTTGTAAGCTCGTGTTGATACAATCTACACATGCATGAAGATTTTTTTTGCTTCAGCCTTTAAAAGAAAATTAATTTCATTAAGTTACTCCATTGAACTAACGAATTAAATTAATTAAAATATAATTATTTTCTTTCACTTCGTCAGGCACTTGTGGTGGAGTGTTTTTCAGTCTAATATAGTGACTAATGCAACAGTGCCTACAGTATGCGTATATAAAATTGTATTTTAGGCTCAAAAATTCTAAAAATTGGTAAAAAATTCTATTCTATTCTATTTCATAGAAAGTTAAACTTTTTTTGAACATGATAATGTGTAAAATGCCTATTTTTTGGTAGAAATACAATCATCTTGTTTAAAAAATTTACTACTTGATTAAAATTGTATACATTTTCTTGAAAACTAGTTTTCTTTGCTATTAAATCTTTTTTTTTTGGTTCAAAACGCTATTTTTGGGTAAAAGATATTCAGTTTTAGCTGGAAATTTAAGTATTTTCTTATAAAAAATAAAAATTCTTGACAATATAACTGTTTTGTTATGCATTCATTTATTTGGATAGAAAATTGGTCTTTTTGAATCAAAAATTTATTTTTTGGTTGAACTTTACTGATTTTCGTTTGAAAATTCGACTCTTTCATTAAAAATTCTACTTTTTTGTAAAAAAAACATGTCTTTTCGGCTTAAAAATACAACAATTTTATAGAAAATCCAACTGTTTTATGTCAAACTTTTTTTTTGTTGAAAATAAATTTTTTTAGTGAAAATTTAACGATTCCATTAATGGTGTAAATTTATTTTTAATTAAAAAATTCAACAATTTGATTAAAAATGTATGTAATATGTTAAAAATTCTTCTTTTAAGATAGAAAAACAATCTCCTTTGTTAACAGTTTAACAATTTTATTCGAAATTTATGTGTTTTGTGGAAATTTTGTATTTTTTTGTAAAAATATAAACTTTCTGGTTAAAAAATTATGTATTTTGTTAAAAATTGGTCTTTTTTTAGTAGAAAGTTAATCATAATGCGTAAAAATGTATATTCTTGGTTTAAAATTCAGTTATTTGGTTAAAGATTTAACTGCCTTGTAAAAATTTCGTCTTTTTAATGTAAATTTAAAACAATGGATGACATTTAAAAAAAATTTCATTCAAAATCTGTTTTACTGTGTTCACTGCATACCATATTTTTTAAAAGTTATCATAACATTATTTTTATTTAAACAGAGAGAAAAAAATTTTAAATGATACGAATTAAAATACTTTTTTGATTTTTTTTCTTTGAATCCTACCAATTGAATTTGAAATTTTTAGTATTTTGAAATGAAATAAAGCCATTATCAAGAAAAAAAACTTACACCACATGATATCATTAAGATTTTCCACGAATTCTTCAACATGAAGATTATTTTTGACAATATTCATCATGATTAAAAATATTTAATGATTATTATTAGCCATTAGGAAATTAATATTTTAGGAATTTTTCGCAGAAACTTATTTTTCTTAAATGTTATACTTAATTGCCTGCGCCATGATAATTTAAGTATAAATTTTAATATTAACGATTATCGACGGCTACCTTGTGGAAATATCTGATAATCAGTGATCTACACAAACCCTATATTTATAATAGCCATTGCTATTACCAATTTTAATTAGAAAAATGATCAAAATTATCAATGAAAAAGGTTTTCCAACATAAAATTTTTTAAAGCAAATTTCTTGCAGTGAAAACACTTCAAACATGTAAAAATTGAAAAATCCTACTTTATAACAAATTATTTGCTAATAAGAATGTTTATTGTATAATAAGGTATTCTATTTTTTTAAGCATAGAAATTTAAAATCCTTTTTAATTGAAAATTTTTTTATT
The DNA here is from genome assembly GCA_010014905.2 of Druon quercuslanigerum. Taxonomy (NCBI): domain Eukaryota; kingdom Metazoa; phylum Arthropoda; class Insecta; order Hymenoptera; family Cynipidae; genus Druon; species Druon quercuslanigerum. Next base: position 5,152 of record JAAAKG020089613.1, on the reverse strand, counting down.
TTGTTTGTACATACAACATTTAAAAATTTAATAACTTAAACAATTGTGTACTTTTCATTAAAAAATTTTCTCTCTGGTCTGTTATAACGAATTACAAATTAAGTCAGTTAGTGAAGCCAGCTGTTATCTCCCCTCATCAAACTTTTCATTCTTATTAGCCATCATTCCAGGTTGTTATAATAGGTATAATTATTAAAATTTAAATTAATTCATTGCGTATGATTTAAAAGTGAATATTTAGATTTTAATTTAGGTTTTCTTAATCTTAATTACTTTAAATTAAGAACATTACCATTTTTCCACAATTTCATTCACAATATTTGAATGCGTTATTTATTTATGTACTTAGCTCGTAATTATTAAAATTAAAGTTGGTACAGAAAAATTTCAGGTAAAAGAATAATAGCTATTTAACTCTTAAGTAAAATAGGATAAGAATTAAATAAGATTTGACTAATATTGATCAGTAATAATATTTATGTGTATTAGTAATTTTCTGCCAATTAAGAGTAAAAAAAACGTATATTTAGTGAACGCGCTGCACGAATTAATAAATACTTTTTTAATAATTCAGATTTATAAACCAGATTATTTTAAAATTGTGATCGATGAAGCTCGTGCTTTTAAAATTTAATTTTTGTCTTCTCACCGAACAAATTTTTCTCTCTGGAGAGATACATTGTAGTATGTGTCTCTAGGACGGCTATGAAAAAGGATTAAAACTCACCTACATTCATTTATAGATAAATGATCATGAAATATTAGCTTATAAAGAACTAAAGCTGCAAATTCGTGATAAAATGTATTACGTAATGGATTGACGAAACATGTTATTGCAATATATTTTTTTTAAAAGGCGATATAGAAGTTAAAATCAAACGTATTTTCTGGTATTAAAAATAAATTTCTACAGTAGCTTCTCTCAAGATCAAATGAAACGTGAAAAATATTCGCATGATTTTAAAAAAAAATGTTTGATGGAAATATACCAATAAATAAATGTGCTTTGATTGACGCGGTCAATATTGGTTCGTATTCACGACACTTGATATGCACTCGCTCAAATTGCAATTCAGGCAAAAGCCTCTGCAGAATATCGTCCAAATACTAGCATTATTACGTGCAAGATCTAGCGTCGAGAAAAGCAATTTTTTCAACTATAAAAACAAATAAAAACTGATATGATTACAATTTGAAATCACAGAATTTCTAACCCGCTAAGTAAATAAAATTTCTAGTTTGTAAGGAATTAAGTTGAAAAATTCCTATTCAAAACTATTTAATCCAATTCGCCGAAAAAATTCCTAAATTGTATTTTCAATTAACTAAAAACTTGAGTCATAAGTCTTAACACTTAAAATATTGCAATATATCATTACAGTTGCCATCACATTACTGACTGCAAACTATATAAAAACAATGAAAATAAATATTTTTATCTTAAAATTCTGATGCTAAAGTATTAAGTGAGGGCTTGGCCGTTCTTGAAATCGATTGAAACCCTTGAAAATTTCTTAAAATATTTTAAAATCTTTTGAAAGGTCGTGAAATCGTTCATTTTTTAATTGTCATCTTGATCATCTCGATCTATAGCGATGCCATTTTTTTAAATCGAATTTTTCTCTTAAATTATTACGAAGGATCAATTATGATAATTTTCATTTCAAATTACTTTAAAATATAAAAAACCTTCTGTCAAAAGAATTTTAAATGAGTTAAAATGTCGGAGCTTTATTGTGAACAGAATGAAGCCATTGAAGATGTGCATGTTAAAATAAATGAATTAAATGATTTCAACTGACAATGAGTTCCTTTCACAAGTGATTCACAAAAATGTGACTGATATTAATAGAATTTTGGAAAAAAATTTAAATTTACTGCAGGTGAATAAAGGAGCGTCCGTTAATTAGATACGGTCTTTTAGAGGATTGCGGGGTGAGACCAATTTTATGAATCCTTACTTTAGGCAAGGGGAGTCCAAAGAATCACCATAAACCTTTAAAATTTATCAAAACCCTTTTTAATCTTTTAAAATCCCTTGAAATTCTTTAAAATATTTGAAAATCTTTTGAAATCTCGTGGATTCTTTCGAAAAAATTTTTCATTCCTTAAAATTTTGTATATGATGGAAATATTTTTTAGAATTATATTAATGATGTGGATATCATACAAAATCTCTTAAAATTCCTGTAAACCAATTGAGCTACCTGGAAAACTTTCGGATCGTTTAAAAATTGTGGAAATTTAATCAAAACAGTGCAAATCCTTTCAGATTTTTTAAGAATTCGCGAAATCTTTTGAAATCCTTAAAATAGCTGAAAATTCCATAAAAATCCCTTAAAATCGGTTAAAATCCTTGAAATTTCGTGAAATATTTCGAAGTATCGCGAGATCCTTTGAAATCTTTTGAATATCTACAAAATTTAGAGAATTCTTACGAAATCCACTCAAATCCGTGTACAGTGAGATTTTTTCTAAAAAAGGGTAAATTTTCGAGTTATTTTTGCCTCACAATACAGCGCAAAGTAAAGTAGTCGATATTTGCTATTTTTAAAAATGGTAGTCCTAAGCCGGCACCACCGAATTCAAGAGAAATGGCAGGTTATGTAAGCTTCAGGAGAAAATGGACAAATTTAAACATTTACAAGAAAGAATATGTAGAATACTGTCAAACTTTATTAAATGGATGGAAACATTTCTCCATTACAGTAATGAAAATCGTCGAAACATGATTCTCAAAAAGGACGAAAAAAAATGAAAATACGAAAAATTCCAGAGAAATGAAATTAAAAAACAAAAAAATAAAATAACAAACAATAAACACAAAAAAAATGTGGCGAGTCAAGACCACCTGCTCGGTGCCGACTCAGGACCGTTGCGAATGTTTACACATTTCATGGTATGAAGCACACGAAACAAATCCGAACGAAAAATCAACTTTATCAGACAAAAGCACACAGAAACCAATGCACTTAATCGATTTAACTTTTCAAAATTTTTACACATCTGTAGCTGCTTTACAAGAATTGAAAAACTGACAATTGTTAGCGTAAATTACGTCCATGTCTACCGCAACCATCTCTGAGAAGCACAAGGGTACCGTCTAAACACAGAGTGCCGACTTAGTACCACTCTCCCCTACTTTGGAATGTTTTTAGTTTTTAACACCGTTTTCAATCCTGTAGAAAAATGTTAAACTACAGTTAAAAATTTTAAAAATATTTATTAATCTTTTAAACGTGGTGAAATCTTAAAAAAAAGTTTTAATCCCTTTAAATGTTTTAAATCCCATTAAAATCCCTTTATATTGTTAAAAATTTGTGAAAATAGGTACCATTTCGCATTCTATTGAACATGTTATAAATTCCTCGAATTTTTTTTTATGGTGGGAATATTCCTTGAAATTTTATGAATTCTCTAAATATCCTACATTATCTGTTGAAATCCCTTTAAAATGGCTCAGCTCCCTGAAAATCCCTTAAAATACTTTATAAACAGAACAGCGCTTAAAATCTTTCAAAAAATGAAAATATCAAAAAAATTTATTTTCCATGAGATCTCTTAAGCTCCTTGAAATCGTTTAGAATCTTCAAAATCCAATAAAAATCTCTTGAAATCTATTTAAATTGCTCAAAATCCTTAAAATTTCTGAAATAGTCCAAAATATTATGAGGCCTCTTCAAATTTTTAAAACCTTTGAGAACCCTGTAAAATCAATTGAAATATTTTTAATTCGCATAAATCTCTCTGAATCTGTTGAGAAGACTTAAAATATTTAATAAAAATTTGAAGCCACCATTATCAGAATATGAAATCAAATCTTTTTCCGGATAAGCGTAAACCACTTTAGAATCCCCTAAAATCCGTGATAATATAAGTTCAGGAAAAAAATTCCGTGACGTTTTTCGTGCAATTTCAAAATACCTTATAACCCCTTTAAATAAGTGACTTCAGACAAAGTCGAGATTTTTACGAAAGATAATCGGATGGGACTGAAGTGCGATTGCGAGAAGAAATCTGTATTCCATTGCAATCTTTTTTCATTTTTTAAAACCTCGTTGAAATTGAAAATAATGGTCTTAAATTTAAAAAAAATTCTTATGTAATTGATGGATTTTCCCCAACTATCGTCAATTGGAAAGTGTAGGCAGTCGTCATGGACAGAGAATTATCGCCAATAAAATTCTCTCTTTATCGGGAGTAATTAAAGATTATTTAGTCGCACTGCTTTATCGATTTTGAAACCCAATTATGGGAAATTATCATGTTTGTTCGGCAGTGATGCGCATTGCGGCTTTTGTCGACTGATTTATAGACTTTTTTTGCTTCAATTTGTATATGCGTGGGCACTGACACTAGTAATGCACGAAGAATGCCTATATTTGAGATATTTTGTAATATACACGCGGTTTTCTATTCAAATCATTGTATATATGCCAATTTATAAACGAAATAAAAATAATTCATGCATCATCATGCTTCTGAAGAGAATGTGTCTTTTGAAAAAGAGCATCTTTGATATTTTGCACACTTCACTGACGTAAAATTGGAAATTTCGTTTGCTGGTGTCCTTTGAAAAGCCAGTCGACATGAGACTTTATTTTGAAAAATGTAGGTTCCAATTCACATGCAATATTTCCTGTTCCAGTCAACGCTCCTGTTAAACGGAAATTGAAGAAATAAAGAATATAAAATTATGTATAGAATTCCTGAAAATAGAACCAATAATCCAAAGACCAAATTTTTACAACTTCCTTAACATTTTTCTATTGTAATTTGCAAAAAGATAGATTCACTTTTATAAAAAATCCTAAAAAAGAAAAAAAGTTTTGGACAAAAATAAATATAGGAAAGAAAAATGAGAATTTGAAATATTTAGAAATACTTGAAAAATGTTAAAGTTTCTTTTTTTCTTTTATTCTTGTCCAATTTTTTTTTCTTTTTTAGGACTTTTTTGAAGAGGATCTTTTTGCAGATTCCAATATAAACATTTTATGGTGGTTGTCAAAATTGGTTCGCTAATTTCTCGATTTTATTTTCAGGAATTCTACACATTATTTTTATTACACAGGCATACAAAATGAAAAAGTGAGCTGTTCCCGGAAAGGAAATGGTATAACTTTATATTTTTTGGGTCGCTGAATTCAAATCC
>JAAAKG020089602.1:0-16390 GCA_010014905.2 Druon quercuslanigerum | reverse complement strand
ATAAGTGATATGATCATAAAGAAAAAAAAACTTTATCTTTTTTTTCTGGAAATCGACCTTTTTTGAGCTAATTTCCCTGGACTATAACTGATTATAAGAAAAATATACGACCGTAAATTGTAAAACTTGTTTGGAAATAAGGATTGGTACCAATCTTTTGCAGGATGTTCAGGAAAACTGCTCATCGAAACTTATTCTTCAAGATATTCGCCTTCGAAAATAAGCAAAAAACATCACTTTCAAACTCGCGTATTTCCGAATATACATTTTTAAACAAAAATTTATCTGCGCCAAAAAATTATTTAAACTTATGTTATCACGGGGTCATTTTATTTAAATTAAATAAGGTCCTATATGCCTCGCACAAGGGTAAAACAAAAAAATACATTCCTTAGGGCGCCAGCTTTCCTAAAAGCAGTTCTAAAATCCTAAAGCCTTTCGGGCGTCCTAACCCCAATTTAAAGGGAACGATACGATCAGTTAGCCCAGTTCTTAAGTAGAGGGGGTTGCTTAAATAAAATCTGGCAAGATGCTTTTCCAAGAAGAGTATGTATATAATAACCGAAATGCAATAACAAATGTTTGGAGGAAATTACATTTTCGAGATAATAACAAAAAAATTAAATTAAAACAAAACAAAACTGTACAAAAAAAGTAACAAACTGAGACGAAGCGAGATCATATAATAAAATAACAGTAATGAATAAATTAAACAATATTCACTTGATGGGACAGTACACCTGTCAGTATTATTACATACAAAAAGAACGAAGGAATTCATTACAAGAAACGTATACGGCAATATGGGCCTAAGCCTGTTGAAGTAAAGGTCGGGACGAGAAACAAGGGACTCACATAAATGTAGAAGATAAGGGGTCGGGAAAAGTAAACACAGTATAAACTCAGCTTTAAATCATCTACGTAATCCACGGCTCACTTAACGGGGCACTAATATATCTTTAAAAAACCACAGACGGCGACGAGAGAACACTAAACGGCACTCCATTATAATGGTTTAAATATTAGACGTATCGATCCAGCAAAGGGATATTATAATCTTTACGAGAATACGATCAAAAAAGGAGAGAAACCTGGAAGAACTACTATTAGAGGATTCAAGTCCTACCTCAAAAAAAAAGTTGAAGTTCTTTCAAGTTGAGGTAGGTTCTGAAACTGTGGTCGACACCTCGAGCTTGCAAGCGTTACTAACTGAGAAACGTGCTCGGCGTTTTGATCACCGTAAGAGGGGGGCCACTTGCAAAATACGCAGAAAAGAAAGAGAAACTAGTGCGCGAGAATTAGGATAGGAGTCTCTGCGGTCATGAGAGAGACCGATGATGCCACACGCCGCTTGTCCGCCTCGCTGTTGTCGCTTCTCCTCACTTCCTTTCTTCCTTCCAGCAGGTTGACCGTTTTCCTTAGGTGGCTGACTCCTGGTCGATGATTAGTGGATGAGATCATACTGCTGTTGCAGGGGGCGTTTAAATCAACTCTCGAACGATATCGAATAACATACTTGAGTTAATAATAGTAATATTTCTCACACAGGATAAATTTGGGTAAAATGCATGTCCACTGCCAAACTTTGTGGTCATTTCGCCCTGGGCTTATTCCTATTGACATATGCCGTCGGCAATAACAGGCGGTAGACGAAAGTAATATTTTGTATCTCACCCCTGAAACTTTCACTTTCAGTGTTTCTTTTCTTTCAATTTTCCTTTTCGTCTGCCGCTACGACGACCAGTGTCTACCACGCACGGATCACGTGATGGTTCTAGGAATGTGACGCGCCAGTGACGGCACAACGAGTCAATGCTGCCTCTTATTCAATATTCGAGCCACTACAGTTTTAACAAAATCCCTTTAATTTTTACCTTCTTTGTTTAAGAGCTCCTTCACGGATAAATTGATCACTTATCCGTAATTATAGTTTTAACAAGGCAAAGGAAATATAATTTAATAGGGGCCTGAATACGGAATATAGCTCTTGTTTAATTCTCAAGTTTTACACTTTTTCACTGTTTATCCTTGTTTCTTATTTTTTTTCAACAGAAATATTTTATAAATATTAGGAAATATATATATATATATATATATACATGTATGAATTACTGTTAAATATTATATATACTATTATAAATATTATTATATTACTATATATAATACTATTGTAGCCAACCATTATTTTCCGTGCATTATATTACTACGGACTAAGCCATCCTGTTAAAACTCTTTGTATTGTAACGCTGAGGAAGCATTCATAGTTCAGGCATGTTAGGTAGCCGCCACGATGACGTAGGAGTAAATGATCTCATTGGGCCGCGCTACCCCAAATTCAGCAGAGTAGGAAGAAATCTCGAACTGAGCCTCCCACCCCTACTTGCCGCGTTCACGGTGTGGGATCAGCCTCGCGCGCCAAGACGTTCAGTGCTTAAAAGAACGCACCTACGCCAGCGTCGTCACTCGGCTTCGAGCCTCTCTACTAGTCGGACGTACTCCGCGCTAGTTTCTCTCCTTTGCCTGAATCCTCTCGCCAAGCCTAGGGACTGGTGCTATTAAAGGCAAATTTTAAACTTAGAAGTGTCTTCTATTGTCTGTTGATTCCAAAACCAATCTGCTCTTTTAAGAGCAACTTTCACATAGAGAAATTTTTTTGTTGGAGAAGTAATAACCCTGTTTCCTTTTTCGTCGACCCACTCTACACCTTCTGATCACTGGTCACGCTTCGGCAGACCGGCAGTTATCAGCCGGAGAGGTTGAGTCACGAACAAGGGGATACTAACCTAGGTATTCAGGCCCATTCTCTTTGGGAAATCAACAGCGCTCAGGCAGTCCGAAGACGTCGGCCTACACCTTCTATCCGGAGGATACCGGTCGGCCCACGACCAGTTGCTGTCGTGACCTCGCGCCGTCAGCAGCCGAAAATCAATCGTCCTTCCGACAGGAGGTAGGAACTTTTGTCGCCGAAGGAAGCCAGGACGCCAGGAGGACCACGTCACGGAAGACGCCATTGAGTCGTTTTCCTCCCCCACTACTTCCAGGGGAAGAGTCACCGAGGAAAGCCTTGAAGCGGCGTAGAGAGAAACAAGCCTGGCAGTCACGAGCCCGGAAAACACTAATACCCGTGGCACCCTTTCAGCACCGCGCCACGGTATTGAGCTTGGAGACGAACACCTATATGTTCGTGAACGTCCAGCACGTTCCAGACGGTCACATACCCTCCACCCGGAAGCGACTGAAGAACCTGGACATCAGGAAGAAGGATCCGTCAATCACCGCCTTTTGGAAAAGCGAGATTTCTACAGGGATCTTGTCTGCAAGGCCGCCGGACATCTGAACCCTCACCAGGACGAGAAGGACACCTATCCTCGCAGCGTCGATAGTCGCCCTTCAGTGAAACGTAGTAGAGATGAGAGTAAATTTATCGTCGGAAAATTCCTCTCTTAAATCGTCCTTTCAAAGCACCTCTTACCCTCTTCCCTTTTCATTAGTAATGTATCCATTCCGCTACTTAAAAAAAACTATAATAATAATAATTGAACACACTTTACCTACTGGGCGACACACACGGGCCTGCAAAGCACCTCTGACCCTCTTCCTTTTTATTAGTAATGTATTCATTCCGCTACTTAAAAAAAACTATAATAATAATAATTGAACACACTTCACCTACTGGGCGACACACACGGGCCTGCAAATGATGCATGGGCTTCAGGCCTGAAAGGCCTTTATGGGCGGCAGTATCAAGCGCGTCCAGCTCGCGCCACGCACCAGCCAAAAGGACGTTACCAACAAGCATGGAGGCCTTGGACATATGGCTGCAGAAGACTCAAGGATACGTCTATCTCAACACGCCACCTCGCCGCTCTGCCGCTGAGCCACTCTCCAAGTATCGGAAGTGAGTCTCGATCCTCTCCTGTTCCCAACTTCCACCGCCCCCCCCCCTAACACATCAAACCTACTACTCTCATTCCATAACCTTTTCCTTGCCCCCCCACAACTACGAATACCTTTTCAGTCCGTTCCTTTCCTTAGCCCCCCCCCCTGACACTTCAAACCTAATTCTCTCATTCCTTAACCGTTTCCTTGTACCCCGCCCCCTTTAAAATTCATACTCCTCATTCAGCAACCTTTTCCTTATACCCCCCTCTCTTAAGACTAGAGTAGACCTTATCAACTCCTCCTTCCCTCCTTCTGCCCCCCCACAAGTCCGGATAACTTTCCTCCTTCCCCCTTCCCCTCTCTCTGAGCGATCCATACGTGTACCGTATCATTATATTTAGATTAAGAATAACCCTTAACGATATAGATATAGAATTAAATTATGAGCGGTACGGTATACATGACGGAATTGCCTATCTTTTTACAGATTTTTTGGTCGATTCGCCCTTAAAATTCATATTTTAATTGGGCGCAATTGCCTCTTTATTGTGAATTTTGGGTAATTCACCTATTGTCCACCCTCACCAGGAACGAGCCTTGGATATGTAGGCATCATTGAAGCCAAACAAAACCATAATGTAACACCGACAGAAAATCCTATTCGACGACTCCACGGGATGAAGAGGTTCTTGAGCCTTCCCACTCAAGACCGCAAAGTCCTCACGATAGTTATATACATATATAAAACAATATAGAGGCGAAATCAAATGATCTTAAAGTACAAAATTTGCAAAACATAGTCATGGAGTGTCGAATTTTACTCGAGGTGTCTATTTTCAGTACAGTTCTTAAAGTTTTAGAACTACTACTGGATCATTGTCGATTGTGACGAAAAAAGAAATCCAAAGAAAAATTAAATTGAAAACTACGATTCACCTACTCTTTGAATGGGTAGGCTAAAAAATTCAAAATAAATAAAATCAAAACATAAATAAGCAAACGAGTAGGTACAAAAAAATTTTTTTAATCTAGATTAATACTAAACTGAAGTTGGGGATGGATGAAGTCGACAGGGTCGGTCGTTAGGATGGGACGCAAAAGTTTTCAGGTCTTCTATATGGGCCTTGCCTATGAATTTGTGCGTTAAATCACAAAGCTCGTATACGTTGGGGGGCAGTACCTTTGAAGTTCTATTCGATCTGAGATAACGGGGGCATAATTTAGCTGAAAGGTTTTTAATTTTTGAAGAGGGAATACGGGACCGAGACAAGACCAAATTTCCTTTAAAGAATCTTATTTTCCTACGCTTCAGGTTGTAATATCAGAACTGCTTTACGAACGTGCCCTCCAAATTTTTGATGACCCAGTCATACATGAACTGAATCTTGTGCATCCTCTCCTGCCAAGATTGCGGATTTTAAAATTCTATTTTGGAATGCGCCTGGGCTGCTATGGTCCGTTAAGTCCTCCAAGTAGGGTCAAGGTTCAGCATCAGTCAGGGTTCGACTAGCATACGATATGACATATTCTACACCGTCTACTCTCTGCGTAAGGATGGCTCCTAATCCCGCATTACTCTCGCCGGTTTGAAGGACAAAGAGAAATTCGAGGCAGGTTGAGACAGGGGTCTGTGACAGGCAACGTTTAATTTCTTCGAAGGCAGCTTGCTGTTCTTTTCTCCAAATCCACTGTTGTTTTATTTTAACCAACATGGTTAGCAGAGATGCCAATGTCGCGTAACTAAGAAGGAACCTGCGATACCAACTAGATAAACCTAGGAACCTACGAAGATCCTTAACGTTGCGGGGGACCGGGTACTTGAGGACGGGGTCGATCTTATCGGGATCTGTCTGTAAACCGTGTTCATTTACCAGAAAGCTGGGATAGTGTACTTGGGGACAGCAGAATTCGCACTTACCGTGGGTAATCTCTAGACCTGCTTCACGAATTTTTATCAACACCCTTGACACCCATTCTAGATGTTCTTTGAGGGTTTTTATGACAATGATAATGTCGTCTAAATAGGCGAATTCGTATGGTTCCATTTTAGGTCCAATTAGCTTATTTAGTAAGCTTTAGAATGTCGCCGATAATTCTCTCCAGGCATAATTGCCATTACCACCGGGTATGAGCAACGACTATCAAGGACTCTATTATGTCGTGGGCTAACATCTTATCTACCTTTTGCAACCATCGCTTCCATAACTTTCGGAGATCTCAGACAATTTCGTTGTTTAATAGGGGTATGGTTGCGTACGTCGATTGTATGCTCTATTACGTTCGTTAGTCCCGGGTTTTCAGTAGGTTTCGGCAATTCTCGTTCTAGAAAATCTTTAAACGAGTCAGTTTCTTTTATGGAAAGTTCTCCTAGTCCGCACAATTTTCAATTGTGGCAATATTTTCGTGAGAGACTAGTTCTATCTGGCTATTGGCAACCTAAACACGACCTCTTCTATTAATTGTTTTTAGATTAAATTTCTCGATCAATTTTAGGCCGTCTGGTCCTTTGAACGAATGTATACGGAGTTTCTGCTTCTAAAATTTCGCTACCACTTTCTGTCAGGTCGAGATTATAATTGATTTAGTCGATACTCGAATAACAAAGGTCAGTAGGTCGAGAAGGTACTAAAGGGTCGGACATGCAGCTCATTTGGCTCTTCATCGTAGTCAGTTGTGGTGAACTACCCACAGATAGTAATTTTCTAGTGTTCAAGACGTAATCCACAACTTCAAGTTGACCTTGTGACTGGAGATCGGATAGAAAGGGGTTGCTAAGGGAAACCGAAAAAAGTTTCTCAACCCTTTAATTTTATTCTAAGTGCTGATATATTAATCGTTAAGGGGATTTTTGTTACTTCAATAAAAAGTTTTTTGTTAAAAACAAGAAATGTTATTTCTACTTCCGCGGGGCGTACACTCCCGTGAAGTTATTAAAATTAATTTCGTTATTCAGATACTCTATTTCTACTAATTAGATAATTGTACAATTTTTAAATTCTTTTCTCTTTACTGTACGCTCTAAGTTTGCAGATGATTTTTCTGAACCCTCTAAGGATGTATTCTTCCCGCAATACATCCTCTTTTTCAGTTTCCTGAACGTCTGGGGCACTTAATTTTAATAACGTCTCTTCTGCCAGACCCATAGCACAATCTATTTCTAGGTTTCGTTCAAGCAGTGAATCCATGACCAGGTTCACCACAGTTCCAACACTTGAATCGAAAGTGGGGAGTTTCTGAAGGGTTTCTAAGCCACTGAGGGGAGGGGGGCTTTAGTGTATGAGGGTTTGTTTCATGGCTTCATGGTTTCATGGCTTGCGTCTGTTGGGCTTTCGATAGTTTGGGTCCTTGTAGGATAGGTCGAGAAGCAGGGATCGCTCTGGGACAGGGGGAGTCTTATAGCTTTGAGCCACACGATAGGTCTTCTAAACAACTTTGGCCAGATAGTGGACGAAGTCTTCGATGTCGCTACGCTGGATAGCTAAATGCAACTCAGGCAGTAAATTCCTAAGTGCATAGCTAACTTCTTCGGCTTCTAAAATTCTGGGTTTCAGTTTGTCAAACATGGCTCGCATGCATCTTAGGTAGTAAAAAACGGATTCCTCTTTCCCTGAAGTTCTGAGATGAATCTCTTGCCTCAGTTCGAACTGGAAGACCGAATCTCCAGACCTAACCTTAAAAAAACTAGCGAAATGGTCGAACGTTTGCCACAAATGTTTTAATCACCCTCAACAAGTGTGCGTCACTGACCGGTACTAGGTCTCGACGCTCCCCAATGTGCATCAAAAAGACTTCTGGACCTTCGCTGCGCATTCCGGAATATTTTATGTTCCACTTGCGCATGATTCCGTAGATCTGCCCAGGGGTAGAAGGGGTTGCACTGCGACCATAATGTCGTGAGGGGGTGTGAGAATGGGGAAGGGGAGCAAAAGCGTTATATATGTATTCACCCTGTGGTTTCAGTGTACTGGAGCTGCGAGAATAAGGGTAGAGTTCCGAAAAGGGTTAGGGCGACCAGATCGAAGGTTACTTAGATCATCCCGTGAATCGCCGGCATGAGCGCCCTCTTGAAACCTGTTATCACGAATCCCGTTATATGATTCCATACCCGTATTTTCGTGTGAAGCTCGGCTATTGTTGTTAGAAATTCACATTTGTTTATTCAGTTGACCTTCGGAATAACCCGGTAATTGGCCAGATTCGATGGGATCATCTAACCTGTGGAAGTAGGACGAACTTAATTCGGTTTAGGTAGAAACGTTAATTTCAAGTACTTCCTCATCTGCAACTGAATATTTTGAGGAGATTCCGGTAGGGGAGTCAGTCTGGTCGAGATTTTCCTGAGAGTGGTGGAGGGAGGGGTCGAGAGGATTAGTCCTTGCGTGAACTGTTCTCAACAGTCGTTCTCGTAACACCGCAAAATTTCCAGAAACAAGGAGGCCTCTATTTTCTAGTTAATTTTCTAGCCCTTCTTTGCCCAGGTTATAAACCGATTAAACCGTAGCTTTGTCTTCCGCAATTTTATTCATGGTTATCACCCACACTTTATTAAGCCAGAACGATCAAAATAAATTTATAAACACAGGTGTCACAAAATATTATCTCCTAAATTCTTTAATCAAATCAATAAAGAAAGAGAAACTTAAAATTCCAAATTTTGTAAATGTAAATTATTTCTGAAAAATTCACATTTAAATGAAAGGAGAATTTGAAATTTTATAAATGTAAAACTTAATCCCTAAATTATCCTTTAAATTTATGAAATAATGCTTCTTAATTTTAACTGCTAAGTTAAATTTCGAAATTTTCAAAACTTTAAATAGATTATTTACCAATTTTTGAAACCTAAAAAGAGAATTATAAATTTTTAAATCCAAAATTTAATTCCTAAATTATCATTAAAATTCACCAAATAAATGGAAAGCGCCCCACGTTCGGCGCCAATCGTCACGCGGCCATTTTATTAAAATTAAATATGGTTCTATAGGTCCTGTAGGATACGAGAACACAATAAAAACGATATGCGATACAGAAAAAATTAGAGGTCCAAAAATCCCTTCTGATCAGTTTGCTTAGTTCTTAAGTAGAGATAATCTAATAATACCTGTCAGTATTATTAGAAAAAGAATGAATTCATTACAAAAAAAATATACGGTATTATGTAAATGTAGAAGATAAGGGGTCGAGAAAAGTGAACACAGTATCAAAATATGAAGTCATTGAGGTTACTACAAAATCAAAGGGGGTTGCCAAAAGAAAAATACTTGGAAACAACCGACTATATTCGTTAGATCGGAAAAGTAGCGACAAAAACAAAAAAAGAAAAAAAGGGGGGAGGGTCAGAAGTTATAACCACAAGAGAAATGCTGAAGGCATTTGAATTAATAAATAAAAAAAATAGAAAAAGAAGTTATATCAAGGTCGGGAAACTGCCGGAGAAAAAGTGTCGAGAGAGAGGTCTGGGGCAGAACTTACAATTTTAAAAAAACTCCAGCTTTTACTCATTAACGTAATCCACACGTCACTTAACGGGGCACTAATATACCATAGTAAACACACGTTCTCGAAATAAATCCATTTTTTGTCCCTCGTGACAATTCCATGCAGAAAAGATTTCCTTTCGAACCGTACAAGCAGCATTCCACAAATAGTTTTTCGATTTTCCATTTGTCCATCGCTCAGTTGGGGTGGTACCCATTTTCCATACATTTGGATTTTTCCCATGGCTTTTAAACGTTGGAAAATTGCTCCTCGGGTCACATTTAGTGTGTGTGCCAATTGTTGTTGCGATTGGGTTGGCTCTCCATCCATTAACGCTCGCAATTCCTCGTCTTCGAACTTTTTCGCTGCACCAGAATGTTCATTGTCATGTGTATCGTCTCCTACTCTTTTCACACAGACATAGACCTGTCATAGTATTAGAGTGTTTTAGGGTTATTGTTAAAATAGTAGAGAAAAAAATGTGTTTTAAGTGACCTGTCAAGGTGTGTCATTATCGCAAACTTTGATCATTTATTATAAGCAAAATACACTACGGAAAATTGTCTAACTTGTTTTGAAATAAGGATTGTTACCAACCTTTTGCAGGGTGTTCAGTAAAAATGCTCATCAAAATTTGACCGCAATCGCTTTCTAGATAAAAATTCGATTCTAGATAAAGCTATCTAGGTCGAGAGCATTTTTGTTGAGTGAAGTTTGATGAAGCATAGGACAGTGCTTTGTATCGCGAATGCCCCAGTAATGTGACGTCTATGGTTTATTGTATCTTTTAGAATTTCTTTAATTATTATTTACTGTAATAAATATTAAAAATAGTTGTATCCTGTGTAGTTTGTGGGCGTTGTGAAGACGTTGAAGTTCATTTTTAAACATTTTAAAATATAAGATTAGAAAACTGGAAATTTTTGTTAAAAAATAAAGGTAATTTCTCCTTGCCCTGTGTGACTACACAAAATTTTAATAATTGAAAAATTTTATGATACTTTGTTTCAAATTTCTGACACATTTCACATTATCTTTGATCTCACAAAAGAATTATTATTGTAGAATTTTCAATCCAATTCCGAAAAGATTATATGCTTAGCAAGTTCTTTTTATAAACTAACTGAAAGAGGATATTTTCCATAAATGTTTATAAAAATTCAACTAATTATAGCTATACATTTATAATGTATTGTTTGCATTTTTTTCAAAAGTTAACCGTACAGTATATTCAGGCAATAACCGGGGCGCCCGATTCATTTGACACAGTCTTTTTCTCTCTTTTTAGAGCCCATTTCCGTTTTCCCAATAGCGTTATCGGTCTATTTCTATATGTCGATGATTTTTTATTATAGGAAATACATATTAAACTTCATTGGGCTTGAGTTACCTCTAAATATCATTTTAAAAAGTGGATTTATTTTTGTGTGCATTCGAACAAATTTTCGGGTTATATGCATGCAAATACAAAAAAAAAATTATAATGCATTTTTGGAGCAGAGTAATATGCACAGGAGTTATTTATTACCTGAAAATTTGCATTATTACTGCAAATATTAACGGATTTTCATGTTCTTATAATAATTATATAAATACATAAATTCTACTAATTAAGATTAAATTTATCTATGCTTTCATAATGTCATTTTTTCTAATCGGCCCTAATCGCATAGCAATGAAAGAATTATTAGTTCCAAATAATTCCTCTCGCCGCGGGGAAATCTGCCACCTCTCAATTGCCAAGGGCCACCGTCACATGGCGAAAATGCAGATACAGCTAACACTGAGCATCACTGTTTTCGATTATTAAATAAGTTATGAATATTTGTTCGAAAAACCGACTCTGTAAGCTTCGAGATATTACTATGTAGATGAAGTAAGTAAGACTCTATAAGTCGGCACCCGAACCCTTTAATTAGGTAAGGTTTCGGGTCTGGACCTGGAACTTTTAAATTCTTAAGGGTCCAGGTCCCGACCCCTTCCGGTTTTAAAGGGCCAGGACCCTTGAGGAATCTTTAATATCGGGTCTAGTATAAACAGTTCCTTGAATTATATTTGAGTTCGATGAGAACAAAAGATGCGTGGAAGAGTTACACAGCATTCGCGGCTGTGCATCACAGTTCAATGGCACATATGGCTGAGAAGAAAAGTTTCACTGCATGTACAACTGCGCAGTAGATTTGCATGGCACTTATATTTGCGCAGTTTAGTTACATGGCACTTGTGGATGCGCAGTATAGTTACACGACACTTTAGTTTGCGCAATAAGGTTAAGGGTTACTTTTAAATTTGGAGCAATGTTACATTGTCCTTATACACGGTGGAAACCTCGGGGCTTACCAACAAGTATACAACCCAGCACTGAAGCTGTTCAGAATATTTGTGAAAATATGATTAAAATTATGAAGTCAAGATGGGAGACCAATATTTATATTGTGCTACTGAATAATCTCTTATGTATTACGTGAAACGAGTGCGACTTGAAGGAAAATCGATGATTGCGTGTGCATCAACTAACCAAAAAGAGAGGATGAACGGATCTGATGAGTGAAGAGGCCCACTCGATACGAGAATTGATGCGACAACTAATAATTCTTTAAAATTTTTATAGGCATGTCCAGGAGACTCCTATTAGTATGTAAAGAAAATTAAGTTAATTAATTTTAATGGAAAAAATTATGCATAGCGTGAAGAAGTTGATTCACTTTAACCCATTTAAATACGGAAGCTCAACAATTGACTTCTTGCATCGCCTACATAATAACGGCGTTATTATTTTGTTTAAAATTAAAAAATAGAAAGCAATACAATGGAACTGAAACCAAGTAATTATTAAAAATCTAAGGAAATGATTTTTCTTTAACCCGTTTTGAATACGGGAACACAAAACTCTTGTCTATGCTTGTTGTCTTATGCTTTTTCATAACGAACGCTAATTGGTTTGAAAATTGAGTCACAACTTCAGTTTAGTCGATGGGTTATGTGCGATTGAGATTTGCAAAGAAATTCTATTGGATTTTTAACCCGTTTAAACATGGGATTTCATCCAATGAATTATCTTGCATTATAATTCTGAATGATGCACATCGTTTAATTTGCATAGTAGAAGAAAAAGTAAGCTTAAAAGTATCCTGGACATTAAACATTAAGAAAGGGTAAAAGAATTTTCTCGATTGGGAGTTTCGACATCATCATCCGTTAATTATTAGATTCGAAATATGCAATTCTCTCATTCGCTTTTGTGATCCCACATTTTCGATGTTATAATGAGAAAACATTTAAAATTTAATTTATAGTTAGAGACTCTAAAATGTTTTGGAAACATTAACAGTGTCTTAAAAGTTCAATTATGTCACAACGCCTATAAGAATAGCATTGGCATTGAAGACGGGTTGCATAATTCTTTGTAAGCACCAGTGTGTCCATCCTTTGTACATGTAATTTTTACCAGATAGGGCACTTTGGTGTCTATGGATTATATTAATAAAAAACCGGTTATATTGTTGTAAGACCTACTAAAGATCTTTATTTTAGTATATTATAAGAAGTTACATAGCAAAAATTAGGTTATATAATTGAAAGCCAGAGTAAAAAAGTATTATGAATCCGAAAAATCACTTTCACAGATCTGCCATCCAAACTAAAAATGTATGCAAGTGATCTCTGAGTTGAACGGAGATATTCAAGAAAAAACATTTGCGTTGAGAACGTTTCTGATTTTATAAGGAAAATTGATTATTTAAACAATTTCTATTAAACAATGTTCTTGCGAATTTCTCTGCAATCAAATCCCAGCTAAAAAATACGCAAAGTTGCTTGCGGAGTGTGCCGCTGTTAAGTTATCGAGCGTTCTGCCCTAGATACAACCAGAGGAATCCGCAAACGCCATGCATGGCATACCGATGTCGCTTGCGTATTTCTTCGCTCGGACATCTTTACTGGACTTGACACATTTCTAACTTAAGACTTTACGTACAGGACCTGCTGGCATATGCGGAGTTTTAATTTTTTACCAAGCAGCGTGCTTGGCCACTTTTGCCAGACAAAAGATTCGCAAAGTACTATGCTTATATTCTTACCCTGTATTCCGTGACATATTTGTCTTCTCTCCTCTCATGAGAACATTATTTGTAAATAAAAGAAACGGCCAACAAAACCTTGTGTATTTTTTTTGGTTTTCATCGACGTACTTAGCAATAACTTTCACATTTCACAAAAGAAGTGACTGTATAAAAATTAAAATATGGTTTAGAGTGGCAGAAAATGCTTTGCCAAAGAATTTTCAATCCATTCTACATCAATGTGATCGTCGTTTAATGCTGTAATATCAGCTGAAAAGATGTCTGCCCGCAAAGGGCTAACAATAATACCAATTGAATGGACCAAACATAATTTTTTGTTATAACGTGTGTAAAATTTATTTTTCGCCATATGGCGTTTTGTCCCATGCAATTGGTATCGTTGTTAGGCCCTCGGCGAGCAGTAATATTGGAGTCCTAAATTGCGTCCATCCAACCTGAAATACCCAATTACGACATGTTACGATCCTGAATTTCGTTTGACAGATTTAGATTTGCTTTATACCGGTATGTTTACACGACGTGCTTGCGAGAGCTTATCTGTGTCAGATAAGAGAAACTTTGTTTAAAATAAATGTGCCTTTAAAGTTTCTTTGACAGTGCATAGAAGAAGAGGCAAAACATTAAACAGTCGAATATAGAGAACAATTAAATTTTTTTTAACAAAATTTTGTTCTATGTTTGAAATAATAATAATATTTCTCGATTTCTGAACACTATTTTATGCCAGCAGAATATTTTATTTTGTAGAAATTTTTAATTTTCTTATTTCTAGATTTATTCTAATAATCATTTAATTGTATTCGATTCATATACAAATATCAATATTTTGATAGCACAGTCGAAAAATTTGTTTTCTTATATAGTGAGTAGTGACACCTAGCCGAAACAATAAAAATATTCTAAAAGAAATTACAAAGTGTGATTAAACGCTGATTGGTTTATTTTAATATTCCAACGTGAATTTGTTTTCTCATTGGTTAATTCAAAAATTCAAAATATTGATTCGAGTTTATTGTTGTATCACTTGGAATTAAATTAGAAGTGGTTGAATCATTAAATCATTAAATCATTATCGAGTGATTTTCTCAATTCAAACGGAGAGAGCAGTTGCTCTAGTTGAAGAACTTAATCAGTTTGGAACTAAAAATAAAGATCAAAAACAATATTTGTGGAAAATTGTGCAGCAATATTGCAAATTATTTCCGTCTAGCAATAAATAAAATGATATAAATTTTATAAGTCAAAAGTAAGGAATAAATCAAAAACAAAGTCAACGTATTTGTTGAGAAAGTGTATAAATGAAATATAAAAACTAAAAAGACCTATAAACGAATTAAAAAATATATACTTTTCTGTAACTTGCATTTCATTTTTTCCCTTTTCTTCTATGCACTGTAACTTTTCTGCCATTGAGTTTACGGAAAAAATTTTAGAGCAGCTTTTTGTAGAGAATTTAATTTCCTGTAAGAATATCCAAACGCACATTAAAAAAAAGTTTTACTTATAATTATTTTAAAAATAGGAAAATTTTTTTTTCAATGTATTTTAAATGGGAAAGGGGACCCCGGCATGCGCTAGCTCAATTTTTTAGATATCGAGCTGAAGTTTTAGAAGCATTTTTTTGTGTCAAAGAAACTTTTAAGGTATAATTATTAAAAAAAAGAAAAGTTTTTCTTATCTTACACATTCTAATATATATGAGGGCTGTCCCAAAAGTATCCTACCTACCTCGATCTCTCGCGCTTGATTTATTCTTCCTCATCCGGGGGGTGGCATCTTTCAAAGTAGTCACTATTTGATTAAACAAGACGCTCGTATCGATGTTTCCACTTATTAAAGCACTTTTGAAAGTCAGACTTTGGAATCGCCTTTAGTGCATTCGTCGCATTAGTTTCAACAGTCTCTTTATCGTCGAATCGATGTCCTTTAAGCGGCATTTTCAATCGAGGAAGCAGCCAAAAGTCGCAGGGAGCTATATCGGGACTGTATGGAGGCTGGCAGAGCTGCGCAACACTGTGTTTCATCAAGTACTGCTGCACAAGGTTTGATGCGTGCGCTGGAGTATTGTCGTGATGAAGAAACCAGTCACCGGTTTTCCAAAGTTGCGATCGTTTTCTCCTGATGGCATCACGCACTATTTTCAGAACTTCAACTTAGTACTCTTTTTTGATTGTCTGGCCTGTAGGAGTATATTCGTGATGCACAACGCCTTCGTAATAAAAAAAAACAATCAACATTGACTTGATGTTGCTTCGATTTTGACAGGCTTTTTTCGGCCGAGGCTAGGATGGAAGCTTTCATTGCGAAGATAGTTGTTTTGTTTCCGGATTATAACCCTAAACCCATGTTTCATCACCAGTAATAATCTTTTTAAGAAAGTTTTCATCACTATTGATCATTTCCAGATTGTCCTGAGCGATTTCTAATCGAAGGTTTTTTTGTTGGTCTGTGAGCAGTTTCCGGATGAATTTTTCACACACAGGAGTCATTCCAAAATTCTGGGTTAAAATTCGCCAAACAGTACTTTTTTGTATTCCAAGTTCATCTTCTAGTTTTCTCACAGTCAAACGACAATCTTGTCCAACTGCGAGACGCACACGCTCACGTATATTAAGTTGCGGAGGCATTTTCAAAGGGTAGGATCTAGACTAGTGCCGTAATTTGTTGCTATTTTGTTGCTAATTTGTTGCGCAAAAATTAATGTTGTCGCTCATGCCGTTTCCGAGAAACGCGTTGCGCCGAAACGTAATATTACGCTACGGCAGCACCAGAGAGCTATTTCAGGAACAGAGAGAGTTATCGACGTGCGGTTGGCGGCTTATTTTGTTGCTATGTTGTTGCTGAAAGATAGCACCTACCCCGGATCTCAAGACCCACCCCTTAGTGTCGAACTCGCCCACCCCTTGGCGGTATTACACTACGGCAGCACCAGAGAGCTATTTCGGGAA
>JAAAKG020089591.1:0-16390 GCA_010014905.2 Druon quercuslanigerum | reverse complement strand
GTAAAGTCAGACTAAAACATTTCACGCAATCAGCACTAGCTGAACATTATATCGAAACAGGACATAACATTTTATTTAATAAAACAACCGCCATCGCAAAAACACACAATATTTTTCCACGAAAACATAGAGAAGCAATCTATATCTTAAAACACCCTAATAACATCAATAGGGACAATAGTAATAATACCAATCCGATTTGGCTTTCCGTCCTCCCGGATTTTTTTTTAAGCCCTGAAGAAGTGAACTGCAATGTTCACGAAACGTCGGCAAAATTCGTAGTATTGTACACGATTAAAACTAGAAATATCTTATTTATCACAGTAAATAGTTTGTCTCGTCATTCAAGGCGTCAAAAACAAGCTCGCGATAATGATATTGAGTTTAAAGAGTACAAAAACGCTATACTAGATACGACATATTGAATTTGTAATAACTGATAATAAAGGCGTAATCAGCGACCCAAAAAAACCCTGTATACCGACTTTCACAGAAATTGAACAAATTTCGATATTTTTGGCAGGATCATTGGTTCCGTCATCTTGAATTTGTTAAATCTGATTACATATTTGTAATCAGTGCCCCAAAAAATCTCTTTTTGCCGATTTTAGTAAACATTCATCGCTAAAAAATTGTTTTATTGAAAAATTTTAAAGTAAGCCACAAATTGTGGGTTTCAAGCCGCCATATTGGATGCTGCCATCTTAAATTGGAAAAAACCTTTACATGTATTTTGATGGCTAGTTTCCATGGACGCAAAAAATTCACAAATTATAAAAATCCCACCACGATTTCGAGGTGAAAATTTACAATGAAAAATGTTTGTCATTCGAAGTTTCGTTTTTTTGTTTGTTTAATAAGGAAATATAACTTATTCAATATGCACTTTTTTCAAAATTGTGACTACGCTAATCAAATTTCAGACAATTTTACATCGAATACGACTTTCCTCAATTTTTACTGTCGGATTCATATTTAAAATCACGTTTGAAAAAGGTATAAAAAAATTTTTCGTTTGTTCCTTAAAGGGTTAAAAAATTTAAAGGGATTTCAAAATATACCGAACGTTTTAAAATATTTTAGGAAATTAAAAAAAATCCATAGAACTTTTTAATTTATTTTAATAATTTACAGGAATTTCAAAGAATTTAAATCATTTAAGGGTATTTAAAGAGATTTCAATTCATTGTCAAGAGATTTAAACTATAATCGAAAATTGATTAATAATTTTTCAAAATTAGTTAAAATCTTTTTTATTCCATACATAAAAATAAAATTTTATACCTAGTATATATTTCCCATTTTACTACTTTTCGTTTGAGAAAATTAATTTGCATTCTCTTAGTTTATTTAGAAATAGATCTAGTTACAAGAAATATACAAAAAGAACGCGACGCCAAAAGGCTCTACAGTCCTTTCAAATAAATTTCTAGGGTGAATAATTTCATAAGTGCTTATTTTAATATAAATAAAACTAATGTCCACTTATTAAATCATTTTGAAAACATATGTTTTGTGCAATCTACTTTTTTCGAAAGTGCCCTCTGCGTCAAAAATAACCCATATACAAACATTTTGTGTCCCCTAGACCTTGAATTTTTTTAAAAAGACGCCAACGTAAAAAATCGGTTAGTGAAATACCTTTTTACAAAATCAGAAACTGTAGTAAAATTCTATTTGATAACAATTTTTTTGGTGGTACAGTTAATGTGGAAATTGAGGGAACACCGATGGACTCGCCTATAACACCCTTTTTCACAGATATTGTTATGGATTTCCTGAAAACCTGTTGTTTATTAAAGTTAGAAGATATTTGTGACTCTTCCTATTCTGGATTATCTTTATGTGGATGAAATTATTTTATGTGAAAAGAAAAACGACCTTGGCTTTGCAATTGATGCCTTCAATTCATCTGATGGAAATCTCTAATAAAACAATATTGTTATTAATGATTGGTATCAGAAACCAACTTTGTCTGGCAGAAACCACTCGTTTTTTCTTTATTAAAATATATTGATTGATTGGTGTATTGTGTCTTCGTTTCAATGTTTATCTGTCAGCACTCGCTCAGTTGTAGTCTCTCCGTTCTCTAATAATGTGGTGAAAATTTAAATCCCATCCTTAGCCTGTACCCGACTCATTGATATTATCAACGTTTTAATCTGAACCATATGGGTAAATATTCTTTAACGAAAAGTACATTTTTATCCTTACTACTCTTTTCAACTTTGTTTATTCGTGTTTATTAAAAAAATTCAGCCTGGTGATGTTGGCAAATGAAGGTAATGAAACGTCCCACAAATAATCTGGTGTGTAAAATTTCTCTAACCCATCTGAAACAAATTTAAAAAGAAGAGAAAATAAACTCTATAACTGTTGATTTATTGCTTTTAAGAAATAACCATTAACTGCATAATCTGTTAGTACTTTTTAGAGTTTAATTCTATTAACCTTATCAAATTCTTTTTCCAAACCAACAAGTGCACAAAAGAATTGTTTGTTTTCTTTCAGACTTTCTTCTTAATCTCAAAAATGCAAAAGATGTTTGCTCAAAGGTCAACTAAAGTTTTTACAATATCATCTGCAAAGAATAATTATATTTCTCGAAGACTAAGAGAAGAATTAATTCGGGATATAAAACCCATTCTTCTGATATCTCGAGTTTTTGGACTGACACCCTACACAATATCCAATACGAACTTATGTTTGTCAAAGATCATGGTTGCATATTCTGGATTAATTATAATATTTGCATCTTATGTTCTGTACGAACGGATGAATCGTTACTACTATCACAGCAATTTGGAATCAAAACTTCTACATCTCTCAATGATAAGATCTGTCTTAACACATCTTTCTATCTACATAGATGCTATTCTTAGTATTTTTTGGTACCGAAAATTGCAAAGTTTTTTACATCATGCCTGGCTCTATGACAGAGCAATGGAATCTATTGTTAGGAAAAATAATACCTTTGTGGTTCGAAGTTGTATACTAATAGTATTTTGCGCGATTTATATATTTTTCATTGGAGGACTTACATATCTTTGTGAGGCTGACCATCTGAAAAGCGCTATTTTTTATATCCTAATGTATTCTATTTTTACATTTGGTATTATTAAATTTTTGACACTAGCTGCAATTATTCTCATCAGGTTGCAGTATCTTAATCGCTCTCTAATGGGAGGTGTGTGTGAATATATTTTTAAAAATTATATATGTATTGTAAGGCAAAAAGGATAACTAACAAATTATATTTTCTTTGCCACCGAACCAGAGAAGATTAATTTTAAACAAAAAATAAGTTTTTTTTTCATTATCTTTGCTCCATGACAATAAATTAATTTTTTATCAAGAATTGGAGTAACAACAGAATATTTGAACTTTAAAGTAAATTAGAGGAATTTAGAAAAAACTAGTTAAACTTTTGTCTAAATATTTGAATTTTTAATATATAAAGATAAATGTAAACCAAGTGGTCCATTTTAAATTTACAAAATGTTTAGGCTTTAACCACAAACAGTTTTTTTGTATTTAAAAAGATGAGTTATCAACAAAAAAATGAAATTTTCATTATTTTTACCAAAAGAAAAAACGAATGTCTAAATTATTATTTAATTTTTGAACCGAATAGTTAAATTTTGAAAAAAATAATAAAGTTTTCAACAATATGTTATATCTTGAATCAAATACTTGGATTTTTAAACTACAAAGATGCATTCTCAACAAAAAATGTAATAGCTGCATTTTCAACAAAATCACATGAAATTTCTACCAGAAGAAATTAGTTTTCAAAACAAAAATCTGGATTTTTAACGAAATGCATAAATATTTAAAAAAAATATTTTTTTTAATAAAAAAGAAAAAATTTTAACCAAAAATATAAAAGTAAAATTTTCAGTAAAACCAATTAGTTTTTCATAAATAAAAGAATTTTGATCTAAATAGTCTCTTTTTCAACAAAATATATGCATTTTTAAATACAATTATAAATTTTCATAATAAAAAGACAAAATTTTACGAACAAAGTTTTTCAGTCGGGAAAGAAAAATGATGCATTAAAAAAAGATAAATGTAAAAGCAACAAAATTTGTTTTCTACCAAAAAATATGAGTTTTTTACTAAAACAGATGGAAAAGTTACATTTTCAGTTAACTAAACAAATTTTTTAACAAAATAATTCAACTTTCATCCATGTAGTTACATTTTCAATGAAAAAAGTTCAATTTTATCAAAAAAGTTAAACTTTTAACCTAAGAAATAATTCTTTAACTGACATAAAATGGAACATAAAATGCTAAATCTTCAACTGGAATAGTTCATTTGCAAGTTAGAAAAATTAATTTTTAGCCAAAACAAAAAAAAATTCTAACAATATAGCTTAATCTTCAACGGAAGCAAATTAATTTTTAATCGAACAGTCGCATTTCCAAACAAAAAATATAAAATTTCCACTGCAGAAGAACAATTTTTAAAAACAGATAAGCAAATTTTCACAAAAGCAGATGCATTTTTGTGAACAATAATATAACCGCCAGAAACATAAATTACTGGCAAGGATATTTTATCATGGTGGACGCAAAGCTGCATTTTTAAAATTTCCTAATTTTTCCTTGGCTAATTTTTCATAGAATAGACATAGAATCTTTTATAAATTAAATACAACGATTTAAGAATAAAATTGAAAATTTTATTTTGTTATAAAAATTCTCTGACTTTTGCAAGAGTTTTTCAAAATTCAAATCTTTTTTCAGACTTTCCCTGACCAATAAAATGACTTGACATTTCCCTGATTTCAAGGTTTTCCGTCACCTATAGCTAATCCGTTAAACTTATAAAATTATTCAATTAAGGTGTGTAAACGATTTTTTGCCAATAATTATTATTGATATTTTATTCACTGGCAGCAGAATTAGGAGATGATCATAAACATCTTAGCATTCGTGATGCATGGAGGCTGCATGGGTATTTAGTTTCTGCAGCAGAAGAATTAAATTCGATGTATTCGATCCAGCTTTTAGTTTGGTGTGCCACCCTAACTTTCAATACAATATCAAGAATTTATACTTTTTTCACACTGCATACCAGTCAAAATGGTTTTAGAAATATTAGAGAAAGTAGTGCTGCCATATTGTTTATTGCTCTTTTGACATCTTTGGCAACAATTTGTAGCTTAACAGCTAATGAGGTAAGCGATCATGGAAATTATTATTTTAATCGAAATAAACAATAACACTTTTTTTCAAAGTTTAGTAATAATTTAATTCCTAAAGCTATAATATTCTACTTTTTTTACGAGTGGACGGAGAATATTAAATATACATAAAATTATGGCAAAACTATGTTATTATGGATACTCATTATACCAAAGTGCATCTGCCACTCAATAGTTTCGCCATGTAGTTTATTTCTCAATACTTTCGCCTTTTACAAAAATATGAATCCCAAATATTTATAATAATAATTTGTAACATATATGATAATTATTTATTATTTAAGGCCAATAAAGTGGGTACACTAATATTTTCACCGAAATATGCTCGAAAGCGTTACCTAGGTCACAAGGAGGTAAGAAAATCATAATATTTTTATTGTATAAAGAAAACATAAAGTGTAGAGCGGTTTTGTTTCAGGACAGTTTTATAATTGGACAATACTTTCTTCTTCATTCCTTCCACTTTCTAGCTGCTGCTGGATTCTTTAAAGTTAATCTTCCGCTCTTATTGACAGTAAGTTATAAATAATCAGTTTTTATTTATATCTATTTTTATGTTATCGATTTTATTATTAGACTTTGAATAAATAAACTATTTTTTATGTATTCAGATAGCTGGAGCAATGACGACATATCTCGTCTTATTAATTGCTCCAAATAATTGTTGATCACAAGGAAAGAAGAAAATTGCGTTCCAAATAAATTGATTTGGATTACTTATGAGGTATATTAAAAATGAGTACGACAGGGTGTTATAAATACAGCCCCATACATTATTTTTCTCAACGAAAAATTGTTCAAGTATTGTAGAACTAAATATGCAATTTCTCCCAAACCTATATGTACAGTTTCAATAATTTCGCGATTCTTTAAAATTATTTAATTAATAAACTATTATTTTACAAGTCTTTTGTATAATACCCAATGAATGGCTAATGTGAGCGTCAGATTCAGAAGATTTCATCCACATTCAAAAGAAAAACAAGACAATTGAAAAATGAAAAAAAAACAATTAAAAGAAGTTCATAGTAAACTAATGAAAATTCAGGGTGAACTTTAAATAAATTACATTTTTTTCTTTGATTCAAAACATTTTACCTATTTCTTGAAAATCATAAATGAACCCGGATGGAAATAGCCCCGGCTAGCGCTGGTACAACAAGGTTTCTGGTCGGGGGCTGGCCTGGCTATGTTTGTTTCTCAAAAGCCTAGCCGTGCGCTGGTGGGTGACTGGATAGGCAAAATTGATTTCAAAACCCCAGTCGGAGGCTAGCCAGGCTCTGATCTGGCAAATCTTATGATCAAATGCTCAGACGGTAGCTAACCGGGCGTTAATTGGGCAATAATTTAAATATTAAAGTTTGTTTATAACATAATTACTTTTTCTGATTTTATTAGGTAATGGACAAGTATACAAATCTTATGCTTGGTAAACGTGTAGTGAACATTTTTAAATAGAGATTATAATAAAAACTAAAGATTAATGAAATCTAAAAAATTATAAAGATACTTAATTCATAATCGTTTAAAATTTTGTAAACGAATAATAAAATATTTTAAATTATATAATACCTCATATACAATATGAAGAGCAAATGACAAAAGTCTCAAAGCAAAGAGTTTTTTTGCGTGATTTTAAGATTACCTTATGCAAATTATTAAATTTCTGAAAAATATATTATTTCATTTTCATTGAACTTTCGAGACTTTCGTTTACTTTTGTCGTTTTCTCTTCATGATCTTTAATGACCTGTATTTTATTATTAAATATTCACCGTCTTTCGCGTAAAAAGAACTAAAAATTAATAAATTAAAAAATTTAAGAATTATAGTTTTTACCACATTTATTGTTAATTGCTAGAGTGGTGCCACAAACAAGCAAATATGCTATGATCATGCTGAACAGCGAATGTGAATAACACAGGTCCACAAAAAATATTTGTCTGCACTTTGCACCTGACCAGTGTATCCTTATGTATTTTAGGCCGCTGAATCCGAAACCGATCTCAGAATTTCCCCTACACGTCAGAATTTTTCCCTAGACTAGGGGAAATTTTTAAAAGCTAAAGTATACAGTATTTTCATGTTTTTAGAGACGTTATATATATATATATATATATATATAATATAAGTTGATGTAATTCAAAATTAGCGCAGGTCCGGCGGAGATACAATTTTCGCGACTAATAGTCAGCACTTTTTCGACGTGCACAGCGCTCTTTCGCGCGCCTCCCCGCGAATCCACATGTTCTCTCCCGCGCGCAGTCGATATTTCGAGAATGGGTTTGAATTCTACATAAATATCAGTTTAAAAAAAAAATTATTATTTATATCAACAATATCTTTTTAGTGATAAATAAGTTTCTTGAATACGTTATTGAATAAACCATAAATTGAAATAACTCGTTGCTTACAGCTATAATGATTTGGAAAACATTTCTCAAAATACTTTGTTGATCTAAGTACGTCTTCATAATGCGCACAAAAATCCTGCTGCCTCGATAGATACTGGAGTTATTACACTGCCCCGAAAGGGAATGTGTTGTCTGATTCGTCTTTCAATCTATCGAGGTAACTATGCCAGTGGGAACGCACTGCTCTGCAGCTGGGCATTAGGCTGTGAGGATGATGCCGTAGTGTGTCCGACGACAAGTTGACATGATCCTCGTTAAAGTGGGAACGCCCTCATACTTAGGTCTGATGGCGAGGTATAAGGGTTATTATCCCCAGGACGGCGGACTCAACACGCTCGGAACAGGATCCATTGCGTGGAGGTTTTTCTTTAACTGTATGGGACTTAAAAATCACAATAACAAAAATACACAAAAATTTGACTCTAGCCCTGAATGTAACGGAAATTCGAACTGTTTCTGTTATGTTTGCAGTGAATACATAATACCAAAAAATAGTAAAAACCTCACAGAATCAATAAAAGAGCTGTATCAAACGTGTTTTGACCGTGAAATCTAAAATCAAAAGACTTAATGAAAACCTAGGATCATATGCAATAATTGATATAGTTTAATACGTCGTAATAAAGAAGAACAAAATATGAAATTCAGTTCACCGAAGATCTTTGGCCACAACACTTCGACTATAAAAAATATTGACTATGAAAATGTTTCAGAGTCATTAAGCCATCTCTCCAATGTAAAAAATACATCGATAGTATTGAAGAGTCTCGAAATATCGAAGAAGTCAAGAAATATGTTACTTCTACACTTGAGCAGACATTAATTGAAACGTTTTCAGGTGAAGAATATGAAAGTGACGATTGCACACACGACACTGACAATGGCGACAGTGTTGATGGCTTCATTAGTTAAGCAGAACAAAATCCACCCGAAACTCTACACGCAAAATGAATTGAATGACCTTATCAGAAGCTTAGGTTTGCCTAAAGATTCTGCTAAATACCTGACCTTAGATTTGAAAAAAAAAACAAATCTGTTAACAAAAGGTACTAAACCACCGTATAGCGAAACAGAAAAAAATATTTTCTAAAGTACTTCTCTCGGGATACTAATTTAGTCTATTGTTCAGATGATGACTTTTCATTGAGTTTTCCAAGCGAAGTCTTAAAGCAGTGTTGCTTCATAATAAAAATTAGCTCACATCAGTACTAACAGCCCACTCCACTATACTGAAGGAAGAGTAAATTAATCTTGAGAAGGTTTTGAGTCCAATTAAGTATACGTTACAACAATGGAAGATCTGCGGATATCTGAAAATTAACTATACTGTCAGGGCTTCATCAGGTTTCACTAAATATCCCTGATTTTTGTGATTGTGGAATAGTACAGATCGCGCGCATCACTTCTCACACAAAAAATAGCAAGAAAGGTCATCTTTTGAACATGGTTCAAACAATATATTATACGAGCCATTGGTTGACCCTACAAAAATTTTTTTGCCTCCTCTTTATATCAAACTTGGCTTGATGAAATAGCTTGTGAAATCACTAGACAAAGAAGTAGAATGTTTTACGTATCTTGGACGCAAGTTTTCAGGTTTATCCGACGCCAAAGTAAAGGAAGGAGTTTTTGATGGGCCTCAAATTCGGCCAATATTCAAAGACAATGAATTAAGGAAACATATAAATAATTTCGAAGAAGCTGCTTGGCTTAGTTTTAGAAAAGTTGCAGAAATTTTTTTAGGTAGTTACAAAAGTAACGACTACAGAGAATTAATAGAAAATTTGGTGCAGAAATACCGCGAACCGGGTTGATTGATGAACTTAAAACTGCAATGTTTTCACTCACATCCAGATTACTTCCCTGAAAATCTTGGCGATGAAATTGATGAACAGGGTGAACGTTTCCATCAAGACACCAAAGAAATCGAGCGTCGTTATCAGAGTCGATGGGATGAGTATATGATAGCAGATTTTTGATAGATGTTAAAAAGAGATGTTAAACGCAGAGAGAAAAACGTAAAAGAAAACCATCACGTAGATCTTAATCAGATAAAAGGACTAGAAAACATAAAAAAGGCTAAATTTATTTGTTTAGACCATGCTAAATAATATTTTTATTTTAGAAACTGAAAGTGTATTATCTAGCCTTCAGGCTCTTTCCACTATTTTTGTCAACTTTCTCATCTCTAGAATAGCATTAAAGTTTTCATTAAGCAAGGGAAATCGACAGAAAGCACGATTTTGTCGTAAACTGGAATTACTTTATTGCACTAAGGATGAACCCTTAGGATGCCTTATCTGGTTTGATGATCAGTATCATTGACTCGATTTACAGTTACCCGACTGATACTGTAACCCTTAGTCAAGGATCACTTTTCTGAGTAGCACAACGTTGCCACTTATTTCCAAAATTGTCACGAATTAAAAACCTGAAGTGGCAACAGGGCAACCAGGGACTGATCCTGGAAAGGGCCTGGGGTAGAAGGGGCTGGAGAGTCAGTACTCTGAGAGACGCGCTGGGTACAAGACAAATTGCTGATTATTGTCATCGTGACGTACAGTCTTTTGTTTTATTTTGTAGCAACGTTTCTAATTCCTACAGTTTCATTTGTTTTTGTATTTCAATAATGTGTGAAATAAATTGCTATTAAATCAACATAGGACTTATTTATTCTGCATGCATTTAATTTAATTTGCATGTATTTGATTTAATCTGCAAAACTTAGAACAGAACATAATACAGTTTTGTAGAAGTAATTGTTATTTACTTTTAACAAACAATACACATTAGATTTAGATTCTTACGACTACTTTTTTCATACATTTTTTTGTCTTTTCTCAATTTCTAAAAAGTTTCCAAAGGTTAGTAGAAAAAGAAAGTTTTATAGTGTTTGTTTAAGGTTAAAAGCCTCCAGATGAATGGAAATACGATACAATTTGACGGCTCCTATTGAGAAAACTGTATCTGTATCATAAAATTGTGTTGCACAGGTCCATAACCTGGGTAAAGTCAGAAGCTTTTGTTAGTTTTTCACGGGTTCACATAGGCCATGGCAAAATTTGTGGCACTGGAAAGTAATTTTGAGTATAAATATTAATTTACTAACTTAAAATATATAAAGATACTGTATTTTTCCATTGACTTGCCACTTAAAAGAAAAGACGTTCAGAGAACCCAGAAAACCCTAGATTTTATACATTTCCTCTATTCAATTCGATTCGATTTCAGTGCATTAAAATACATAAGGATTCACTGGTCAAGTGCAAAGTACAGACAAATTTTTTTTTAGGCCTGTGTAATCCAATGTTAGCAATATAACCTTTGAATCTTTTTAACACAATACGGGTACCAACAGTATTTTTTTGGCTTTTTGGACCAATTTTTATATTGTTTTGAAGTTTGTTCATGTATTATGAATAAAAAAGAGATAGTACGGCAGCAAACCAGGGCTCGTGAAAATAGAAGAGACTAAACAGTAAGAAAATAAAAATAATAATAAAAATAATAATAATAAAATAATCTCAATTCTAGAGCTTCGCGAGAGCGAGACGATACGAGATTTTAGTCAACTTTTAATCTCGATCTCGTGAGAAGTTGAAAATTACACTCTTGTTTCGATCTCGAAGCAAGAAACTCTCGTCTCGAATAGAGACTCTAGAAAATCTCTTTTTTTCCTTGATTTTTTCAGCGTGTTATAAACTATATTGTATCGATTCTCTGAATAATTATACTTTAAAAAATTATAGTTTATACTATACAAGCAGAAACAAACAATTTCGGTGCAGATCAATTATAAACCCTTAAATATCCGGTTTCTAGATAACAATTTTGTTATATTCGTCTTATTGTACTTCTTCTCTCTTTTATTTGTAAATTTATAGTATGTGAGAGAAAGAGAGAAAGAGAGAGAGAGAGAGAGAGAGAGAGAGCTTCTTCGGTTTCGGTTGAGAGACTGTTTTTGATCAGCGGTCTGGTGATGTCTCTAAAGAGAACATCATTTCAGAACGATTCTCTGATAGCATTAACTTGGTTGCACGGATGGACAAGAAGTTCACTGTATACACAAAATTTTTGATTCTGATTTCTAGTTTTCTTTATAATGATAAGTTTCCATTAAGGATTCTGTAATTTAATAATAATTTAATTTTTATGAATTTTAATTGTATACATTATTTCGTAATAGATGTATTGTAGAGTAAACACCTAAAAAAGTCTCGAGAACTCTCGCCGAAATCGACATTTCTCGACTTCGAGACGAGACGATATCGAGAGTTCTCTGGAACTCTCGTGAAGCTTTACTCAATTCAAATGACTCTACTTCTGATGATTCTGGATCAGAGTAAATATTACAAGTTAATAATCTTGAGAATGGTCAGTTATAATTTAAAATGTTTTAAAATTTTTACCGCGATTTATTCTCCAAAACAATTACTTACATTTTATATCTTCCAGAGACTACGTGAAAAGATTTAATGTTGTCTATGTGCAGGGCGTGTGGAGTTTTATATATAACTCTGCACCAATTAAAACAGTAAAAAAGAATGAAATTACTTCTTTCATTCAGTGACATATGCGCTTTA
The DNA here is from genome assembly GCA_010014905.2 of Druon quercuslanigerum. Classification (NCBI taxonomy): domain Eukaryota; kingdom Metazoa; phylum Arthropoda; class Insecta; order Hymenoptera; family Cynipidae; genus Druon; species Druon quercuslanigerum. The sequence goes on along the minus strand of JAAAKG020089591.1, from coordinate 4,178 downwards.
TAAAATTGTAACACAAATTATTTAAATCTAGTACAGCAGCAATTGATCCCGACCAGGCTACGGTCGGGCAGTCTGGCTATATCACGGCTATGCTTCATGGCCGGACGCTGGACAGCGCAGCGTGATGATGCTGGCCGGATTCCGACCAGAAACAACGGCCACAACCCAACTTCAAGTCGGGCTCCCTGGCCAGATCCCGGCTTAAAGCCGTGCTCTTCAGTTGTAGTCTGGAATTTAATAAAATATAATTAAACAGAATTTGAAAATCAAAAAGGTTTTTTCTAATTAACTGAAATTCTAATGAGTGCAGCAGACTTTAGGGTAAATTGAAAAAATACAAAAAAATTCAACGAATTTAGTAGAAATTGGTGAATCTAAAAAAATTAAAGTGAACTCAAAAAAGTTAAGAGACTTGGAAAGAATTTTGAGGAGTTAAGGGAAAATTTTATATTCTCCTAAATTTATTGAAAAAAATCCAAAATAACTCATTGAATTTAGTTAAAGTGTAGTTAATTTAGGAGGACTAAAAAAAATCAATTTCATTCAGATAAATATATGTAAAAAGAATAAATAAAAAAAAATGTGATAAAATTCATGAAAATTTGTTGAATTTAAATGTTTAATACGACTAGGTAATAAGTAGATGTGGGGGAAGTATGGTCAATGACGGTGAATAGTTGATTGGAGGCTGATGAAGTGATGGGAGTAGGTGTGATGGGAGGGGAAGTGACATGCCGTAGAGAAAATGAGAAGTTGTAAGGGAAATCACCGGAGGTAGGCCAGGTACATCAGAGGAAATTATAGAAGTAAGGTGAAGTGAAGTGAGTGATAGCGGAGAAAGTAGGGGAAATTTAGGACAGTATTGGGAAATAGGGAAGGTGGAAGGATGGTATGTGAGGGAATTAAAACTCATTTTAGAATTTTACCACTTACGCAGTTTCATTTTATGTTTAGGCATTCACAGACCTTGACAAAAACTTTTATAGTTTTCATCGGATTTCCAATGATGAGACGGGCAGCAGAAGAATTAGGAAATAGTTAATACGTAGATGTGGGAAAAGTATGTAAAATAAAGGAAAGTAGGGCAGTTGGGGCCGATAAGGTGGAAGGAAAATAAGTACACTCGAGACTCCCTGCAACGAGAAGCTCGGGAATTGGAGTGTTCTCTGTAACGACCGCGAGAGGGTCCCCCACTACACTAACCATTTACTCACTATATAATCATTATATATGTAATGCTCTCTATTTTGTAGTAGTGGGGGAAGAGGGGCAGACCAGCTGTTCGTTGCAGAGAACGCAAATGTGCTCGTTAGAGGGATCGCTCGTTGCAGAGAATCTCGTTGCAGGGAATGAGTAAAAGTAATTGGAGAAAAAGTGATCAGCCATGGCGGTAATAAAATGTTGTAAAAGAAATTAGAGGAGGTAGGAAAAGCGAAGAAATTTAGGATAGTAGGAAAAAAGAGAGGAAGTTAGGCAAAGGAAATAAAGAGAGGGGAGGTATTGTACCAGAAAATATACGAGGTAGGTGAGGTAGGTGAGGTAGTTGAGAGTGGCGGAAAAAAGGATAAGGGAGGGGGAGTAGGTGAAATAAATGGATGTACATTAGCAGAGGTGAAATTCTTGAATTCTGGTGTCACTGCGAAGTTATAATGTTGCTCCTTGTTTTTGAAAAATGATGATATTCTCGATTACGGAAAGCCCATATCAGACCCAGTACTCATATCAGTCTTAGATTTCGTTAAATCACTCTGCACATATTAAGTTCCGTAAAGACGATCTCTTTTGAGATGCAGGATTTTGGACATTATTCGACATCCTATCAAAAATTGTCTAAGCTTATAGTGGCACCTGAAAAAGTAGTTTTAATAATTTAAATAAAAAATTAAATGACAATATTGACTAAATACTAACGTATAAAGACCATGAATTTTAAAATCAACGTGAATAAAACAAAAATTTTTGTGTTTTAAAGAATGGTTGAGAAAATGTATACAACTTTACTTTAGAGCAATAGAGGATAGAGCAAGTTAATAATTATTAAAATCTCTTATCATTATTTCAAATCTTTTGAAAATACTAAAAATTCTTTAAAATTCCGTGAACTCTTTTCAGATCTTTTAAATCGCTTAAAATCTTTCAAATTATATTAAAATCCCTTATAATTATTTAAATAAGTGGCAATCCCTTGAAATTCTTCGTGATTCCGTGAAATATTTTTAAATCTTTGGAATCCCTTGAAGTCTTTCGAATCCAATCACAGTTCCTTATTATCTATGAAGATCGTGAAAATACCTTTAAAATATTTAGAATTCCGTCAAATTTTTTGCAATCCTTTAGATCCGTCCAATTCGGTAAAATTCTACAAAATCCTCTAAATCCGTGAATTTATATTCACATCGTTTTGCGTCTCTTAAAATCATTTTAAATCCCACAATGTCATAAAAGACCCTTGAAATCTCTGAGGATTTGTTCGAATTTCTTAAATTTTTTTCAATTTGAAAAAATCTTCTGAAATTATTCAAATGAGAGGTAAAATCTTCGAAACTTCTTGAAATACTTTATAAACTTCGTTGATTTACTTCTGAATCTGTTTAAATGAACTAAAATATTTAAAAATTCTATGCAATCATCAAAAACCATTTGAAACTCGTAAAATCTTCAAAATGCGATTACAATTCTCTGGCATTATTCAAAATTCGGCAAAATATTACGGTTTCTTTTTAAATCTTTTTTAAATAATTTTAAATTCCTTGAATTTTTCAGAAATATCTTGAAATCTCTTGAAATTTTTTCGCTATCTCTTAAAACTTTGTTAATTTCTTGAAATCTGATTGAGCTCCTTAAATTCTCTCAAAATCTTGTACAATACCTTGAAAAATTGAGATTTTTTATGAAATTGTACTACGTGATTAATTTCTTCGAACTTTTGAAATCTTTTGAAGGCATTACAAATCTGTGAAATTTCTCTTAAACGTTTAAAATCATTTGGTATGCTCTAAAAATTGCATAATTTACTAAAAGCATTTAAAATACTTTGCAATCATTTTCAATTCTTTGAAATCTTTTGAAATGCTTTCAAATCATTGAAATCTCGTTTATAGTAAGAATAATGGATATATTTTTGCTGTATGGAGTAAAAATATAAAATTTTACGTTGGAAATGGGGTGAGGATATAAATTTTTTTTTAATAATCGTCACGTATTTGATGGATTTTCCCGGTACAGCTTAAAACAATTACTTAAAAAAAAACGTTTTGATACTAAGCGGCTACTTTATGGACTTATAGTAGAGGTTTTGTTTGAACAAAAAAGTATAAAAAGCTTTTTAAAATAATGGATTTAATATTTTCACGATTATTCATTCTGGTAAAGGAGATATTATGGGTTTCGATCGTGTACAAAACTGCGAATTTTGCAGACGTTTCGTGAACATTGCACTTCACTTGTTCAGGGCTGACCTGAAACTGAAGTATCAGGTTATGTCGTTCTTATGTATACTCTTTACAATGCCTGTGAATGGCCAGAGCGCCCCGCTATGGAGACAGGACGCACATGATTGGCCAATCAAGTCTTATTTTAAAAATCCGGGAGGACAAGCTAGCACTCTTCCTCGCCAATAAACTGAATCCTTTCACAGGAAACTCTGTTACACCTCTGTCATCTGGCGACATGGACTAAATTAAATAAATAAGTTTTTCGATTTCATCAATCAATTACATCCTAATATCCGATTCACCATGGAAATTGAACAAAACGGAAAATTGGCTTTCTTGGACGTATTAGTTTCCAAAAATACACCATACAAACAGATACCTACATGCCTCCTCTCACCATCACCCATCTCAAAAACAATCGGTCATCAAGTCCCTTGTATGCAGAGCTGTGTCCATAATAGATAAAGATAATTTACAAAAGGAATTACAAAACGTTAAACAAATCCTAATACAGAACGAATACACAATCAAACCAATTAATGAAGCAATAAGAAAATAGACCCAAAAAAACAATTCAAAACAACCTAATAAAGAAAGAGAGTGAAAAACGACCACCGTCCTACCCTACATCCAAGATGTCCACTTCTAAACAATCCTAAAGACAAACAGGCACCTCTCAGTGATCCAGGTGTATATAAAATCCCTTGTTCTTGTGGCAAAGTCTATATTGGAGAAACCGGGAGA